>JBBCBC010000002.1:39433747-39611717 GCA_037126765.1 Stenogyne calaminthoides
GAATTTTCTTGCAGGGTTCCCCAGAAATCCTACACGGGGTTCCTTCAAATCCTTATACTATAAAATATCTCCCCCCATTTGATGAATTTGAGGTCGACCGATGTAATCTTCCAGAAGACGCATCTACTGTTTTTCCTGCAGTTTCTGGTCCTTCTGTTTTTGTGATTGTTGAAGGAGAGGGAACAATGTGTGTGGCTTCTTCTAAGGAGGTTGTTTCCCAAGGCGATGTGGTGTTGGCACCAGCAAATTCTGAGATCACCCTAGAAACTATTTCGGGTTTGAATGTGTACAGAGCGGGAGTTAACAGCCAGTTTTTGGAGAGTTTGGAAGGAAAACTGGGTTAAGGATGGGTGTTGTTTCTTCTTGTCCACGTGTGCCCATGTGTTGTTGCCCTTTTATGTAATATAGGAGGATACAGATGAAAATCCACCACTAGTTACGTACTATAGAATAAAGATGAATAAAAGGTGTAAAATAAGCCGCCCATCCAGACAATTTTGGCTTCTGGCCCGGAAATGGTTGCTTGATTCATGTCAATGCGAAATTTATCAGCCTTAGAATATAAATAAATTGAATGTTAAAAGTTGCCTCAATTGTGAAATGGAAATATTAAAAAAATCATTCTCAATTTTGCAGCGTCTTGCTTTACTTGAACTACATTGATATTTGAAAAAATTTAATATCGTGCTCAAAATTCAGTTTATTGATGATAATATTGCAAAGAAAATGCTTTATAAATAGCAAAGATAAGTTCTATTAATCCATAATAAATGAATTAATGAAAACTCAAATAATGATCACTACAAATACAAATAACAGTATCGGAGACATAAAATGGCTTCAATACTAACATTAACCTCAAGAAATTTATTGGCTAATTTACTTTGAATTTATTAAACCAAGCCACTTCATAAATGCTTATCATGAGTATATATATATTCAATTGGCAAAATCTTTCAACTCTCATGCAGCTAATAATTTAATTCCCATAAAGCAAAAGACCAAAGATTAAAACAAATAATATAGTTTAAAATTTCCCACAAAAAAGAGTACACACCTACTAGCCATCCACTTCTCTTGATCAAAACTTCAAACAGATCATAGTACATTCATGAAATAAAGAGCTAAAATTAAAACTTGAAAAAAACACATTTTCAGGCCTCCGTTGTGGGAAATTCAAAGACAACATCTTTCCCAGAAAGCTTCCTGTATACCCCAGCAAATATCTCGAGCTTATTCTCGGTGTCATTCTTTCCCTTGGGATCCAAGAGAACCTGCAGTTTAAAGAATATGATGGTTACAAATTTGAGGATAGATATGCAAGGTATAGTATAGATACATAGCAGTAAAGCATTTAATTACCTTCATGATCTTGGATCCATCAAGTCTGAATCTAACACGTTTTCCAATAATCTCGGCAGGATACACAACATCCTCAAGCATGGCCTCATGCACTGCAGTGAGTGTACGTGTCCTAGGCCTCTGGGCAGCAGAGCCCTTCTTAGGTGGGCGCACTATCCTTCTGGTCGCAATAAGAACGACCTCCTGCATAGCAAAATTCAACATTGTATGAGAAAACATTTAAAATGACTGTGAGATCACTTGAGGAACTAAATAAATATGCAATATATAATTAAAAATAAAAATCAGCTATACCTTTCCACTGAACTTCTTCTCGAGCTCTCTGACCAGCCTTGGATGAATCTTGCGGAAAGCTTTCCTCAATCTGTAGGGAACATGGATCACAACAGCCTTCTTGCCTCCAGAGACATCAATTTGGCTGCAGTAAATTAAGGATGTACATTATCATCACTTATATAGCAAAGATAGTTTTAAACAGTTGACCACCTACATGGCAGAGTTGATGTATAGGTCCTTCAAGTCACTCTTAATCTCTTGGTTGGTGTTTTCCAAGTCGAATAAAGCCTGCCAGATACATTAAAAGTACACAATTCATAAAATTATCAATTGTCAAAAAATAGATTATTGTTGCATAGAAACAAGCCCAGTAGCATCGAATCAGATGAAAGACCTGAGCAACATTCTCCTCGAACTCAGTGGGTTCAGCATCCTTGTCTTTGTGAATCTTCTGCAAAGCGGTATACATCCTGCTCTGCAAAGGAGATATACAACCACTAAAATTAATCGTTGAGAAAACTGGATTAGCAATAAGCAAATAAAAAGAGGTGCTCACAGGTAAAAGGTAATCATAAAAATGAAAAATGTTTACACTTAATAAAATCTAAAAGAAAACCAGCATTACAATAGTTGAAAAGAGTTGATATATCATTGTCCATTATCCATTAGCTACAGCGGTTTCACTATCTATTGTTAAACCAGGTTGATGGAATCCAAAACAATATACAAATTCCAGCTATTCTAGCCCTAAATACTTTCATACAATGATTTTAGTTAGTATGTGTGCAAGTCCCAACCTTTTTCTACAAATCAAGGATTCTTGAATCTCGGCCTACACAATTCCCAACTTCTTTGATTGAGAGGAAATGCAGCTCTCTAAAAACCCTTTCACAAAGTTAAAAATTGACTACATCAGTATCCAAAAAAAACAACCAGAAACAGCCAAGTCTTGAACCTAGAGAACTCTGTTCTTGATTCTAATTTGCACTCATATAAATCAGGAGATAACGAAAGGGTTGTGTGGGAAGGGAATAATCTGGTATCACAGAAGCCACAAAATCTTGCAAAATGGTGAGTTTAGCAATTCCGGGAACAAATCAATCAAGCCCGTATTCACATCAATGCCTTCTAAACTAAAGCATCAACCTACTCATAAACATCGGCGAATGGGCAATCAAACAAGACCCAAAAAAACAGACTAAAAACTACTTAACCGCAAATTCAAATATTAGAAAGTGAAAAGAAGCTAACATTCCACGCCCGATTCGCTGTTAAAACGTACCTTGGGGTTTGAAGGCGACGGCTACGACACCGGCGGCCTCTCGCAAAATATAGAGATGAATGAGTTCAGAGTGAATGAAAACGGCGAAAATAAGGTTTTATACGACGAAAACCCTAATTACATACTGTTGGGCTTGGAAAAGTGTGGTGCAAGTGTGGGCCGCTTCTATTACAGTATTACTCACTGTGTTGGGCTTGGAAAAGTGTGGTGCAAGTATGGGCCGTGTCTATTACAAATGTTGCTCTAGGCCCATCTTAGTTTTTAATAATAAAAATTATAACAAATACTAATAATGAATTAATGACTTTTAATATTTTTTTAACGTAAAATAAATTACAATATAACGAGTACAAATACTCAAATAATTACAGACATGAATATAAAAAATATCGAATAAGCAGTTCGAAGAATTACAAAGATTACAAAGAACTACTAGTTAAATATTAAGTGGATTTAGGCTGGTCAAATGGAGACAAATTAAAGTTATTACCAGGTGCAATTACTTTAATTGTTTAATATTTATTCTAATGATTCGTTTCCCAATTTGATAATAATTTTTGTAGAAAAATTAAATGGTTTATAAATGTGGGCGATTTCTGTTATTATCTTAATCTTAATCTTAATACTATATATTGGTAAATTTGATTCACCTTATGTGGCGAAACCACATTAATTCTGTAAAAGCCCAATTCAACCAGATTATTTTATTTTAGAATCGTACACTCTCATTAAAAGTTGATTAAGTTAAATTTTAAACCTATATAATTAAATTATATATAATCTAATATTTGTTATATTTATTTATAAAGATATAAAAGATCCTTACATCATAATATTCACGCCCATAATTCTTTCGAAGAATTTTACGCCCATAATTCTTCAATTCTTTTGAAGAATTGTTAGGCCCATAATTCTTTTGAAGAATTGTTAATTTAATTTTATTTTGTATATTATAAGGAGTATTGAGGTAAATAATTTGAGTTCTAAATTGATTATGAATATTTAATGATTATAATTATTTATTGTAATTGTGCAATTAAATTAATAAAATATGGAGTGTCAAGGTAAGTAATTTAAGTTCTAAATTGATCATGAATATTTATTGGTTATGAATGTTTATTGCAACTGTGCAATCAAATTAATGATTGTGTTATGTAATATTGCAGGAAATAGAGGCCATGAAAATCTTGAAATTTAGCATTGACCGCGTTTAGTATATTTAACTTCAATTTTTTCCCATGCGTATTTTATAGTGATTCATCTAATTTGATGAATTTATTAATTTTATTTTATTTTAAATATTTGAGAGTATTGAGATAAGTAATTTGAGTTTTGAATTAGCTATGAATGAATTTCTTATTTTCTGTTCATAGTGATTTTTATGAATTTGTTAATATGATTTTGTTTTGTATATTACAGGGAGTATTGAGGTAAATAATTTAAGTTATGAATTGATTATGAATGTTTATTGCAATTGTGTAGTTAAATTAATAATTTTATTTGTATATTACACAGAGTATTGAGATAAATAATTTGAGTCTTGAATTGATTATACAAATATTTTATTTTCAAATATTTTTTATAATAAATAATTGTCTGAAAAAATATGTATCAAATCTTGTGTACATATGATTAGCTATAACTATTTAAAATTCTTCAAACAACTAGATTTAAAAAAAATTATAATAAATATTAGTCATTCACAATAGAAAAAAAATTAATTCACCTTCTTGAATTGCGAAATCTTTCATAATAAATAAATAAAAAAAATAGAATTTTTTTATAACATCAAAATTATTTCAATCCCGCGTAATACGCGGGTATACAAACTAATAATATATATATATATATATATATATATATATATATATATATAGATTAATCTAAATGGTAAGAAAATAATTAATTAATATATTACGCATGAATTTGAAACAAATGTAAAAAAATATAGAAATAATAATTAAGCAAATAAAAGTTATTTATTTTATTTATAAAAATCAATAAGTAATTCAGTCGGTTAATTTTTTTTCTCAAATTTACATTTCGAACATGCTTTTATATTAAAAAAAGAAAAAGAAAAGAAGAAGAACATTTCCTTATATCGGGCCCAAAACATAGCCCATAAGAAAAGCCCATCTCTCATTTCTTCTCTCTACCTCTCTTTCCCCTCCCCAGTCTAGCTTAAATAAATTGAAATTCAACTCCGGTTTCACGCAATTCTACAGCATTCAATTTAATCCAAATTTTCCTAAAATTGTTCTTCCTTTTCGTCTCCATTCTGCATTTACCCGCTCAAATTCATGGATCAAACAGTTGTGTGATTCTTCTCTGTTTATATTTTTGAAACGGGGATAATCAGTGAAACAGAAAAATGATGTCCCCAAATCAAATCCCGGAGAGCCGGAGCCCTTCTCGTCCCACAACTATTAGGTCAGCTCATTTAAATATGTATCTGATGATAATTATTATCAATCAATCAATGCATTCTTCATTTGAACTGCTTCATTTCTTAATTATATGGACTTTCCTTCCTGAAAGCAGCTTAAATTCTGCTGATGAAATATTTGCATTATTCTTGTCTGTGTGTAGTGGTTAAACAGCGCTCTGAGAGCAGCATATTGCCGTGAGTACATGAATGTGACAGACTATTCTTTTGCAGTTCGTTGAGTAGTGAGTGAGTGTGTTTTAAGAAGGATTATTTATTTCTGAAATCAAATGCAGTGTGTGTTATTTGCTCACCATGGAGTAGAAAAGAGGTTGAGAGCAATGTTAGTTCAACGTTTAGATTTCCTGCTTTAGTAAAATAATGCTGATCCTGAAATACGCAAATGAACGTGCTGTTTAGAGATTAACTCAGTTATCAGAAGACTGAACCTGTATTGCTAATAGTTATGGTGGTGATCTGAAGTTTGAGAATATTAGAAATGGTGACTGAGTTGACATTCCTGATTTTCATATTTTGCTGATCTTAAATTATTGCTTGAGTGTAGGCAAACTCCATTGCAGGTCATCCATATTATTGGTAACTTCATGAGAATTTGGTCAGTCTACTCTGTGTACCGCTATCTGTCTCAAACAGGGGCTTCGGTTGTTTTGTTTATCTTCAGCTGTCTTGTTCCATCATCCATTCTCTTTTTAGTTTTGCAAAAGCCTTGGAAGGGCAGGCCTCTTTCTAATACTCAGGTCATCACGGAATGTATAGATTTTTTTTTCCATTGCTTCTTTGAACCTATATTTGATGTGACTATCTTTGCTTACTGAGTTTTAGCATTTTTTTTTTTATAGGTAGTGCCTTCTGTGATAAATGGTGGTATAACTGCACTGTACTTCATCTTGTGGGGAAAGGGGCTTAGATCTTGTGGTCCTCTCAGGTGAAGGTTCAAACTAAAATTTATGTTCAGCTACTTGAATGTCTTATTATAATGCTAGTCTCTTGTTCTAGCACTTAAAATAGCATATGTTGTGCAAGCTACTTGAAAAGAACTCCCAGTTAACCTGCAACTGGATGTAACTAAATTGGATTTCACAAGAGTATTTGTTTGCAAGCCAATCTATAAGATGGTGTCAACAATTAAGTTTTAGCTGCTTTTATGCAAGCCATAATGCTTACAGCATTTAGGCTTATAAAACTCAAAGGCTGCCATTTGGTTTGTTTAGTTTTGAAGGGAGCTCCTTGTCGAGCTTAGTTTAGCCACTCAATGTTCCAACCAGAAATTTCTGTATGTGTTTATCAGGCTCATGGTTAAATTTGGTTGTACCAATCCCATGCTTTCTAAGGTTCAATCCAAATTACAAAATGCGAGTAGGATCTATTACATTGTTTAAACTTACAATCTATGTTGATTGCTGATTATTCAGTAGGTTAAGTTTAACAAAGCCAGATACTTTTTCGTGTCCATGGTGAGTGGGAGATCAACTTTGGATGTAAATTTTGGTGTATGTAGAACATGTTAGTTAGGTCTCCTTTAAGTACATATGTTGATCTTATAAGTTATGAAGCTTACTAAAACTTCATACGCATTGTTTGTGGCCTGCAAGCCTAACCCCAATTTTGCTTTGGTTATGAAAATGCAATATAATTAATTGTTCTTAAATATGTCAAGATGTTCAAGCAGTGAACTTAATGGCTTGCCATGTTAATTGTAGATTTTCATTCATAAATGATTGCAAATATGTGGTTGGGGGATATAAAATTAATGATAAGATTTGGTTGACGAATGGTGGCACTTTGGGTGTACCTCCGTGGGGATATTTTGATTCATGACTAGTACTAAGGAGAAAGGAAATAGCCAAGAACATGATCATTCGGACTCATAGTAGAACACTAGAACAAGTTGACTTTCAATTCTATATGTAATACGGAATTAGTGACTGAAATAGAAATTTAGTAAATGATGATAAATTAAGTTAATACATGTAGAACTTAATAACACAGAAATTCAGTAAACAAAATAGAGTGTTATCCAACTACGGTGACATAATTGGCATGCAACTACATTTCATTCAGTCACTTATTAAAAGGTAGTTGCATTGAGTCTTTATTATCAGTTTTAAACTATCTTGTACAGTATGTAAAGATGATATCTGTGCTTAGCAAGATAACTCCTTGCTGTTCAGGTGTTAGACGAATGGAAATCTTTCTGCTGTGACCTATTTTTTTCCATCAAATTATTGGTTCTTTATTCGCATGGCTTTATGATTTGCTTCATGAAAAGAATGCTTACTATACAGGGTCGTATTGGCGGAGTATTCAGGTGCCATTCTTGGAGTGTTATCTGCAGTCTTGTATGGGAGGAGAGGCAGTATTTGGAAAAAGGTATTGTTTCATCTGATGTTTGCATATCTTTACCTGTTAAAAATAGTTGATGCAAAACATATTTTGTGTCTTGTTTTACTTCTACTTATCAGGGTTTTGTTCTAGGTTATTACTTTTTAATTTTTTGACTAGGATTCCTTGTGGATACTGTATGCAGATTGAAATCGAACTGTAATTTTAAATTACATGCTTGATTAAATTAAGTAGTCTGTTAAAATGTCAAATGAATGCCACCAGCACATTCTGAATGTTACTGTAGCCCAACAGTAGTCTATAAAAGGAATAAGGTGGACCAGCTTTTGGCAAAATGTGTTAGTTAATCGAATTTTTATTTCCTTTCAACTTTAACTAGTTGGAATCTTTTTATTCTTTATCAGGTCGGTGGCCTTTTTGCGGTGCTAGCGTCATTCTACTTCTTATCCCAAGGATGGGCCATGGCCACACAATCTCCACTTTATATCCTTCGAAATTGAGCTACTATTAATCATAAAGATATCTCATACTTCCAAAGAGGGTTGATAATTATCCTCTAGACATGTTCCATTAGTATGTTATACCTCAGTTATTGCCTTACTGGTGAACTTAACTTAAAATTACCATTTAGTGATAGTCAAGACGTAGAGGTCCAGCCAGAAGAAGTTTTAGGACTTAAGGCGATGTTAATTCCCGTATTTGCTGGAATTTTATCAGCATTAAGGAGAGTGATTGCAAGACGTGTCTCCCTTAAGGTATTGGCTGTCATTTGCTATATATTCCATATGTATCTAGTTACCAACCTCTACCAAACCTTTTTTAACTCTGAAGAATAAAAGAACTTAATACTTTTCATTTTGTGATTCCAGAATCAACTTAAAAGGCGGCTTAATGCCATAACTATTGCTTCTGCTACATGTTTTCTGTTCCCTGTTGCCATGTGGGACATGATCATTGTGAGTTTGGCCTCCCTGTCTTTCTTCTAATGTGATGTTAATACTATATATATATATATATATATATATTATTCTCTAGTCCTTTTTTTATCATTTCCTTTTGCCATGTGATATGACCATGCCTTGGTCTTTACTCAAACATGCTATTCTTTTTGCTGTCTTCAATTTTTCAGGGTTCAGCCAATGTCGAATTGCCATTTTCTGCATGGGCCTTTTCAAGCTTTGTTCTTTTCGGAATTATCTTAATATTTTATGTAGACAGTATTGCCGAAGAGAGGTACTTCCCTGTGGGCTTTTCTGTTATCTGGTATATCAACACCAATGCATCACACACTAATCATAATATTACCTTCTATCAAGAATTAGTTTAAATTTGAGTATCAATTTGCAGATTGCACATGGTGTTCTCATCTCCAAGACATTTAATGGTTGCTGGAGGATGCATCATTCTCATGGAGATTGTGTACAAAATGGACTTTTCTCTAGCTGGTTTTTTATTTTGTGCGGCCATTTTGGGATTTGGTATGAATTATAGCTTTTGCTTTAATTTATTGATTTGGTGAAGCCGCATCTTGTGTCATGATTCAACTGTGTGGATAGAACTAGGCCTACTTCCTAATTTAGTTTTGAAATAATCCATTTTTGCCAGTTCCGATGATGCTGTATTTAGTGCGTTTTTTGCTCCCCTAATTGTTGAGCTGTACTGTTATTGCTACTTGTTCTAATAGATGATAGGAGAACGAGTATCATGTGATTTTAGTTTTCAGGGATTAACTGAGTGGAAATGCATTTGCATGTTGTTATGTGGTGTCTAGTGACTGATTGACTTCATTAAACCATTGTAGTGAAAGTGTCCCTTTGGCCATTTAAGCATGATTTGCTTTATTTGATTTTCTTAATCTTGGAAACCTGGGACAGTAGAAAAGAACTGCATGCTTTGTCTGGTGTTTCTTTGTGAAAAGGGAACAGTTTAGCAGTCTTTCAAATATTTAGGGTGGTGTTGCAAAAAATATGCTTTCGAGGAAGTTCTTTAATTTAGTGGCTGTGAGAATAATTGCTTAATAGTAAAAGTGGTGCATATTTGTAAAATTTGTAAAAAGTAGAGGTTGAGTGTTCGGTAAAAGTTTTGAATAAAGTAAATTATTAGTGAAAAGCAGATCAGCTAGAAGCATACATCTCACATCTTTAGATTATGGATTCTAAGTGATTAATTTAAGTAGAACCATTTCATTTGAAAACACTGAAATTTTTCTGAAGCAAACCCCTATACTTTTGATGAATTGAGAAATCTTCCCGGACTTCGTCATATTTTTATGCTGAATGAGTTTGTAGATTTGCCCTTCATCCTACTAGTAGGGTTGTAAAAGATTTGCAGGGTATTAAGAGACCACATTTTTCTTAAATTCTTAGCTAACTCAATATTTCTTGGCATCTGTATCAAATTTGTTCTCTCATTTTCCTTTGGTATAGTAGTTTTCTATGATCAAAGATCGTGTATTTTCATTTGCAGGGATACATGAAGCAACTGCTTTGGACCGTACCAGGAAAGATTCTTTGCAAAGTTCAGATATATCAGATGGAGTTTATGAGGACCGAATTCAGATGTCAGCACTTCCAACTTAAAAGTAAGAACACCTTCACAAAAGCTTAATACTTTTTACGTAAATGATCACAGAATCTGGATTCCATTCATGTAAATATTTGCCTGTAATTTTCTTCTTTTGCTAAGTGGGATAAACATGCTTTGTTAATAGCCCTTGACTCTTGAAATAGGAATGCAACTTTGCTTCACCAAAAAAAAAAAACATATATGCTTGTATGCATGCATTGTCCTAGGCTTGGGGTGTAATAGAACAACTTAATGAACGGATACTCCTTTGTTCTAGAAAATTAAGTTTCTTATTTTCTTCTATACATATTGATAATATCTGACATGGAATTATACAAACATTACTCAGCAGCAAATCAGATCTTGACAAAATGCTGGGGCGCTATTCTAGATGATATGAAGTTGCAACGAGATAGTTTAACCGAATGCAGTAACGAAACTTTGGAGTATTTTGCTCTAGAATGTGCATCAGAATCCTAATTTTGGGACATCAGGAAAAAAATTCAGCTGATAGAGTAAGATTGGACTACAAATATACTTGGAAGCCTGTTAGGGTTATGAGTCCAAATATTGGTTACGGTACATATCATGCCCTTCTCAATTCTAGGTCTTATCAATTTACAGGTTTATTTTTTTCTCAAAAAGAAACTATAAAGACCAATCCTGAGGCTGCAAATTTTCTGATGCTATGATATTGTTTGTGCGGCTTTGTTGTCTGAGTGATATGGATTAACCGATTCCTGTGGCTAGATTATTGTTCAGTTACTTCACTATTTGGCCCCCTGTTTTCTTGAATTTTATGCTTTGCTATTAACCCAGGTGAAGGATCAATGATGCTTGTAGAGTTTAATAGAAGCGCAGGTTACCAGTAACAACTTTGATATTGTTGTAATAGTTCATTTTTCATTTCTTATTTATGTATACATTAATTTCATTCCGGGTGGTTGAAGATTTTGTACTGTCGTTGTTTGTGTTTGGTTGTGTGTGTGTGTGTGTGTGTGTTTTAGGGGTTCTTGTTCACGTGCACCTGGAAATATACACTTGATTTTGCAATTTTTTTCATTCAATATTTTCTATGAACATGACTTCAAATGGAGGTGGACTTTCTTTTTTTTTTGTTCGTTTAGTCATCCTGTAGGACTTTAATTGAGAACGAAAACGAAACAAAAACAAAATAGACCCAAAATTGAGTATCTCCTAAATTGAGAACTAAACTTAACATTGGATCTAAACCCCTAAGGGTTGGTTAGTGGTGTAGACTTGAGATTTAGGAGTGTGCTCCTCTCTAGGTCTTAGATCCAAACCCTCTAAGGTGTGATCAATCTTTGAGATGAGTCAGTCCATACAGAGCTTAGCTCTAACTTGAAGTGGGGCCCCCACTAGTGAATAGTGGGTTCTAGTCCCCCGGATTAATCGGTTCTTGGGCCGGATACCAAGTTATTAAAAAAAACTTAACATTGGATCTAGTTCTGGAAATTGCAATTTTATTGAAGGAATTCATAAAACCATTGATTCTGAACTCCGACATTATTGTCATGCTGATTCAGTAAATAGTCGAAATGCAATATACTCACTTAACCAAAGCTTCTTTAATGAAGTCCATGTTCAGTTTTCTCACTGCTTGTAGTTATAGCTTTAGTAATGAAATGGGTAAGAACTCCAATGGGGCAAAACAACAGGCATAGAGAAACTGAATGTCGGGTTTCTACGTTGTCTTGCAGTCCATCAAGATAAACCTGCCTGCTCGAACACAAAATGAATGTCAGATTACATAGAGAGCGAGACGAGAGAGAAAGTAGTTGCAAGAAATACCTTGCAGCAAAAAGATCGACAGCTAACAAATGAATCCAAGCAGAAGCCAATGTCATCTCATTTGAGAACATCTTAGCTATACCTGGTAACTGAAACATAAGTACATTCATGAAAGTGAGCAAATGTTTTCATAGTTTTTCTTGAAGAAAAATTCTGTAAATGTGCCAATTCTGGCAATAAAATTTGATAATCTAGTTAAAAGCACACCTCTGGTAACAAATATTTACTGGCAAACATCAAGCGTAATGTATCGGGCGTCCAAGATAGATAAAGCAGATACGCATATAAAAGCCCAAGACCAACATAGGGTATGCTGCTTCCTACTAATTTCTTCGTCTGCATAACACAAAACACCAAACATAATCTTATACAACACATTTTGGTGTCAACCATTTGATATGAACTCAATTATTCATACCAAAAAACATTGTGGATACTAGGAAACAATCGGGATTGTCTTAGATGATAAAAGCACTTACAAACTGAGCTTGAGGGGCAACGACCATCGAGGTGTAAAATGGAAGGACAACCACCGTTCCCCATGTAAAAGCACTACTAGCAATCTCAGAACTTGGGAGCCCTGCAAATTATCATATTACACAAACGCATCCCATTTATTTAACACCAAATTTTTGAGAAAACCATATACCACTACTTTTTCTCACACAGCCACAGTTACGAGTTTTCTGAAAACGTTCACTTTTTTTACACTCATATGCAGACCATAAGACACTCAAAACAAGAGTAACACTCTTGTACACCAGTTGTTTGGGGCGACTGTACACAACTAATATCTTTCAATGAAAACAACTATTGCTAACAAACAAATGTACTTTTTAGTAAAAAAAACCCAATACCTTTATAAATACACTTGGGTTGCACGGTGCATATAGGTTTTTTTCTCAAAACAAAGATTCATAATCAAAGTTCATATACAAATTGGCAAAAATAGCAGCTAGAGAACATTACATGAAGCAGATACCACTGAGCTTTTTCTGCAGAGAGTATTTCTTCCAGGTTCTGGTCTACTAACGATTCTTGATCCGCCCAGAAAATTCAAGCTATTATAGTGATTCAATTCCTTTCCTACAACTGGTTGGCCAAAAAGCCCGGTTTTCGTGCTTTCAAGAGAAAGCATACATCTCTGGTTTATCCGGTTACTACATAAGTTGCTCGAGGGCAAAGTTTTACGATGATCGATCTGCAAGAAACAGACACAAAACTGTAAGAATCTAATTGTTGTTAAAAAAAGGTAAAGTATCATGCATTGAAAGTAGAAACCTAGCAACAAATTGTTCATAATTATAATGGAAAAGAAGCACGAAGTGAAAAGTTGGATAATCACTATTCTAAAACTTCAAAAATCTTACATAGAATGCTTTAAACGTTTTTAAAAAAAAACTGAAATTTAGATCCCTAGGGGTGTGTTTGTTTTGAGACTATTCCGGATGGACTTTGGACTTTACAATTCCACATAAACATTTAATACAATACTAAAATCAAAATTTCAAAATCCAATTTAAAACCTAACCTAAACCCTACATCTGCACATATTCCCATTAATAATAATATTATCACTTTTACACAATTTCCAACACAATACTCAATCATTCAATCATTACTATAATAATATAATAATACAAATCAATCAACTTTTTTACAATCCTATATAATCCTACCCTATAAAATCTCAAAACAAACTTACAATTTTACTATTTATTATGATTTTAAAATCCTAGATTTCAAAGTCCAGGATTTCCCTCGCCCACTATAAGCCCAAAACAAACACCCCCTAGAAGACATTTAGAATTAATTCTTATTTCTAGCCAAGTTGACATTTGAACAAGGAATGGCATTAACATTACCTTTAAATCTAAAAGCAGCCATTTCTAAAACTAAACAGGTAATAAGAGAGTTGAAAAACAATCAATCATAGTGAAAAGCAAGGCTAAACATCAGTAACAAGGAATCATTACCACAATCAAGATTCACAATCACTTTTCTACAAGTAAAAATCAAGAAAGCCCAAATGATGAAATCAAACAGGGCATCAGCAAATGTCAAAGGGGTCAATTCAGTTAATGCAAACATGGTTATCATATATCAACATCAAGTACTAAGAAAATCAATTCAAGAATTCAAGGTTTTCACATCCAAAACAGGACAAAATTAACCCCAGAACAGAACCCAACAGTAAAGAATCCTTAACCATAAAACATACCTTGAAAGAGAGACACAGAAAATTGCTCAAGGAGGAAGAAGACAATGCCATGTTTGGACAAAAGACGAAGAAAAACAGAAGACCCACAAAATTAAAATTCTTAAAAAGCAAGCAGAAACATAATCATTCTCATTGGCGTTGATTTATAAAGAGGGAAAAGTAACGGGAGAGTAAAAAAGGAAAATCTCCACTTTTAAGAAAATCTCCACTTTTAAGACAGTCCATTTTGAGGAAAGTCAGTATTATAGTGTGTTGGTGCTTAACTGGAAGTGCTATTCACCCCACCATGAATTTGATTACAATTCTTTGAATGACAAATGAAAAGAGAAACAGAATTTTGAGTAATTTAATGTTATTTGAAATTGGAGAGAATGGATGTCCCTAAATTTTGGGCGACTATTGAACTGATTATCCGAAAATGTTTTCACATGATGCCTGATTTGAATTATTTCATCCTATCTGGTAATCCTCCCATCCCATGTGTTATTTTACACGTGGCGCACGTGCCAGGCACACTACGTTAGTTGAGGGATTGTTTTGTTGGGACAAGCCACAAATTGTCTCATTTTCTTTATCTTTCTATCAAAGAATTTTTATCTAAGGAGAATTAAATGTCACATATTATTTTTATTTTTATATTTATTTTTGTAATAATATGCATTAGATGATTATGTAAGTTAAAAAAAAAAAAGTAAAATGGACACACTACATATATATATATTTATTATTATTTGATTATTTTCTTAATTCATGTGGAATACGCTAAAATGACAAATAAAATGGAATGGAGGGATTAGCCACCAAAGTTAACTTTTTTATATTAAGTAACACTCTGTGAATCAAGTTCATACATGAATTTTATCATAAAATTTGTCATTGTTATGTACAAAGACTATCACTATTTAAAAATGTTTTATTTTTTAAATAGTAATAATTTTGTACATAAAAATGATAAAAAAATTTTGCGTAACAGTGATTTTAAAAAAATAGAGTTCGCCGTGAATTCGAATTCACACATATTTTGATCTTTTTATTTATGTATTGATATTCTGCTCGTCTTTAAATTTATTGGGTGAATAATGGATGACACTGTTTTTAATATTTCTCTCTTGAAATATTACAGTATTATTTTAAACTTTTTCCACAAATTCTTTTATATAATATTTTTATGTTTTTTAATGTAATACAATTATATTTATTTTGTTGTACTAATACCATTATGTTTATGTATGTAGTATTATTGCATTTTGATTAGGACTCTTCATAACTTACTTTTATCTTATATTTGGAACGTAATATTATTATGCTTTGTAATATTATTATATTTTATATATAATTCTGTTATATTTTGCCAATTGTTCACCATAGCAAATTGGTAAATATTGCGTTATAAATTATTTAAGATTTGGGTTCAATTTTCTTTATATACAAAATGAGAAGGAGGAGAATTGAATCATGTTCTCAAGAGTTGAAAATTTGACGTAATGACCACTTGGACAAAAAAGCTTATTATCTTGACCGCGAGTCCATGATAGGGTAATAATTTCAATAATCATCCATCTAGAGCCCGCTTGTTACCCGAAATAAAAAGGGATAAAAAAAAAATTATCATTTCAAGTGTTTATTATTATTGATGTATTTTTCCTCCAACTCAAAAGCTCATACTTTATTTTCCATTTTGATTGGATTATCCATACCATCTCTTATGTAGTATTATTAATATCAAGAACTATTTCTTGAATTCCCATGTTATAGTAATACATCTTAACAAATATGTAAAAAAAGTCAAATATATCACATACTAGTATAAAACCCGCGTATTACGCGGAATTTTAAATACAATATATAAATATTCATATATTGATCAAAACACTTATTATATTTGATGTTGAAATTAATGTGTTTGAATTTTAAATATTTGAATGAAAATTGTTATAACATATGTCATTCATGATATTTTATAAATAGTCATTTCATTAGTGTAATAAAATTATTTTTCAATGTTTATTATGATAGTCATACAATCAAATATTTGTTTAGAAGGTAAATATATTAATTAAAATTTATTTTTAATATTTTTAGGAGAATCAAACCATACTTGAGGGGCCTTTAGGAGAATTAAGATTGGATCTTCCAATGGATCTTGAATTATCAATATTGAGCCACAATATTATTCAAGCCCATAAATATTAATTAATCCCACTACATAATTAATATTGCACTATCCATCTTAACCCATATTACAGTCAATATGGCTCCCGGTTATTATTTCCCGTGTTTAAGATTATCTAGTCCAATAATTAATTCAAGCCACTGAAATAACTTTCCATTAATTAATATATTTTATCCTTGGTAAAGGAACAATTCAACATTATTATTCATATCGGAAACTAGTTCCACTTGCAAGATTTGGTATGATAAAACTTATGAACCTCCCAAGGGGGCAAATCGAACAAGCGTACATGCACACGATTCTCCATATTAAATCATAGCAATCGCATGTGACCAATAATATTGCCCAAGATATAAAGTATTGAATCTCGTTGATTCTCTACCAGTGATAAGTCAAAGCAATAATTACTAACCACACACGATCCTATTTAAGGGACGAAGATTAAGAAATAACGAACCACCGAGGTCTAATTCTTCCTAGTTGGGCTCAAGAATTTGTCCTCCCAGTAGGTCCTCTTGATTGCACTAAACATGCACTAGTGTAATCTCTTGGTCAAGACAAACCAATCCGAGCCTTACACTTCAACCTTTCACGATGGATTGTTCATTTCCATCTAGGGCGTGAATGGTGTACTTTTTGGTTACAAGGGACTATTAATTTAATCTTACGTGATCCGGTATCACTAAATTAACTACAATGTAACACGTCTTATTTATTGAACAGTTATCAAAGTAAATATATGTAACATTCGATGATATTTAAAGCATCGATTATAAACAATTTATTTGATAAATAAGACCGAAATTAGGTTTGATTATACAAAGTAAAAAACATACTTTCAAATATAATCCCAACAATCTCCCACTTATACTCAAAGTCCGCTTTTTTCAAGATATACAACATGTCTCGTGTAGTTCTGTCGTGACATATAATGTCACCTACACGAACCTAATAATGTCTCCCACTTATACTCAAAGCAGTTGACAACGGTCTTGACACTCATTCCTTCCACATGTCTCTCGAATGTATTCTCGAGGCGGACCCTTTGTGAATGGATCTCGCCAGGTTGTTTCTCGACGCGATCTTTGCCACCTCTATATCTCCTCTCTTAACGATTTCTCGTATAAGATGGTATTTCCTTTCAATGTGTTTTTTGGCCTTTGGGCTCTTGGTTCCCTTGAATTTGAAAATCGCTCCCAAGCATTGTCACAATAAATGATGATTGTGCCGGGCAAATTCGAACTACATCCAAGTCCACTAGGAAGTTCTTGAGCTAAATCGCGCTTTTTTCACGCTTCGCAGTTGCCTATATATTAGGCTTCCATGGTAGAATCTGCGATGCATTTCTGCTTAACGCTTCTCTATGTCATGGCTCCCCCCCATGCAAAACACACTACATGAGGTAGATTTTCTGGAATCTAAGTCTGATTGGAAATCTGAGTCCGTGTAGCCGATGGGGATTAGACTATCTGACTGATAAACCAACATTCTATCTTCGAGTTCTTTTCGGATACTTGTAATGTTTTTTTAGCTGCCATTCAATGTTCTTTTCCGGGTTACTTTGATATCTTGCCACCATGCCAATGGCAAAGCAGATATTCGGTCTCGTGCACAATATTGCATACATAAGGCTTTCGACAGCCGAAGCATAAGGAATGCCTTTCATGTCATCTATCTCCTTTTGTGTCTTAGGCACATTTCCTTGGATAGATGGATTCCATGCCTGAAAGGTACGAAGCCTTTCTTGGAATCTTGCATGCTGAATCGTTTCAAGACAATGTCTATGTATGAAGCTTGCGATAAGCCTATCATCATTTTCTTGCGATCTCGAGTGATCTTGATCCCAAGGATGTGCCCGGCTTCCCCTAAGTCCTTTATATCAAACTGTTTTGAAAGCCATGCCCTTACATCTGATAACACCTTTACATCATTTCCGATGAGCAGAATGTCGTCTACGTATAGTATTAAGAATACCAATGCAGTCCCGACACGCTTTTTGTACACACAACTTTCGAACTCGTTTTGATCAAACCCATAAGACTTTATTACTTGATCAAAACATTTGTTCCAAGCTCTGGATGCTTGTTTGAGTCCGTAAATGGACTTCTTGAGCTTACAAACTAGGTGTTCTTGACCTTTTTCAATGAAGCCTTGGGGTTGTTGCATATAGATTTCTTCATCAAGACTTCCGTTAAGGAAAGCCGTCTTGACATCCATTTGCCAGATTTCAAAGTTGAGATGCGCAGCAATCGACAAGAGAATTCGGATGGACTTGAGCATTGCTACAGGCGAAAAAGTTTCCTCATAGTCGATCCCTTCTTTCTGAGTATAACCTTTCGCCACAAGCCTTGCCTTGAAGGTTTCCACCTTCCCGTCCGGTCCTCTTTTTCTCTTGTACACCCACTTGCAACCAATGGGTTTGACCCCATTAAGTGGTTCGACTAGCTCCCACACTCTATTATGATCCATAGAACCCATTTCGGCTTTCATTGTTGTTTGCCAAGAAACCGCATCCTTGTCTTGGATTTCCTCGTCATATGTCCATGGGTCTAATTCGTCTTGTCCGGGAATCAAGTCCGAGGACTCTCCTATCCCCATGAATCTCTCGGGCTGTCTCACAACCCTCCCACTACGATGAGGTTCCGGTTGTGTAAGTGTGTCGTTTGGTATGTCATCTTGTACAGTTGGCACTGAGGTTAGCCCCCTTAGCTCATTTAAGGTAATCTCACTTCTGGGTCTTCTTTCGTTCATATAGTCTTCTTCCAAAAATCTAAAGTGGGTGCTTATTACCACCTTTTGATCTCCGGGACCATAGAAAATACATCCTTTTGTTCCCTCGGGGTATCCTATAAACAACCTTAATTCTGATCGAGGATCCAATTTTCCGGCTTCCTTGTCCAACACGTAGGCCGGACATCCCCAAATTCTCATGTGTCTCAAACTGGACTTGCGCCCGGGCCACAATTCTTTGGGAGTTTTGGGAACTGATTTGGATGGCACCAAGTTCAGAATGTAAGCCGTTGTTTCCAAGGCATAACCCCAGAACGACTTGGGTAGATCCACATAACTCATCATTGATCTAACCATCTCTAAAAGAGTTCTGTTTCTTCGCTCTGCAACCTCGTTTTGTTGAGGGGTTCCGGGTGCAGTTAGCTGGGATACAATCCCTTCATCTGACAAGTAGTTCAAAAACTCATTGCTGAGGTACTCGCCTCCACGATCAGATCGTAGTTATTTGGTATGTTTTTCCCTATGATTCTCTGTTTGAGCCTTAAATTCTTTGAATTTCTCAAAGGTCTCAGATTTATGCTTCATAAGGAAAATACAGCCGTACCTTGAGTAGTCATCAATAAAAGTGACAAAATACTCATAACCTCCTCTTGCTTTGATTGACATTGGACCACATACATCTGTGTGAACGGTTTCTAACACTTCTTTGGCTCTATTCCCCTTGGCTCTGAATGCCCTCTTGGTCATTTTACCCTTCAAACATGATTCGCAGGTTGGGATTGGTTTAACTTGGAGAGACTCCAGTGAACCGTCTTCTACCAACCTTTGGATCCTTTTTGGATTAATATGTCCCAATCTAAGATGCCATATAAGTGTCTCGTTCACGTCTGATGAATATTTTCTATATCGGAAACAATTGATGTGTTATAGGATGCATTTCGCGAGTGGTGTGCACAGTTAATTGTATAGAGATTATTCAACAACGTTCCATGACAGATAAATTTATCATAAAGAGAAATGGTAACAACTTTATCAAAAGTAACCGAATATCCATCAATATAAAGTTTAGAAACCGAAATTAAATTCTTTCTAAAAGTAGAAACGTAAAGAACATCTCTTAAAATTAAAACTCTGAGAGTATCACATTTTTAGTCAAGAGTATCACTTACGAATTCTGAAGTACCATTCTTTCTTGAAGACAAACAATACTTAAAATTGATCAAAATACAACTTAAATGTGGAATACATGTTAACTTAGAAACATATATAACATATATTGGTGTAGTGTCATTCTTTAAATTAAAAATGAGATTACCAGGAGTATCAGTTTAAAATTTTAGAGTATTACTTTTTTATTCAAGAGTATCACTTTTTTATTCAAGAGTATCACTTACAAATTCTGAATTACCATTCTTTTTTGAAGACAAGCAATACTTAAAACTGATCAAGATACAACATAAATGTGGAATACATATTAACTTAGAAACACATCATCAAAAGACAGGTGCACTTCTCCCACTGCTTCAGCTGCCACTCTCGTAGCATCACCCAGTGTGATGAAGATCTCACTCCCACTAAGTTGCCGGGTCAGCTTGAACCCGTGAAGCAAACATGATCAGTGGATCCCGTATCAACTACCCACGAATGAGAAGTATACGCCGCTAAACAAGTTTCAACAACTAGTGCGTGAAAACTACCTTTCTTTCCGGCCCTTTTGGGGTTGGAACAGGCAAACCTCTATTGTCCTTACCGCTATTGAAGCACTTCCTCTTTGCATTTTCCTTGACACCACAAGCATTCCTCATCTTACCATTGCCCTTGGCAACAGTTGAGTTTTATCGCTTATGGCTTTTGGTTCTCTTCTTCTTCTTGCCTACCCTTGGCCTAGAAGATGAAGATGGACCACTTGCCGTTCAAAGCTTGAGTTTGGTGCCCCATCAACATCTCTGCCGAGACCAAAGCTTGCAACAAATCAGCTAACGAGGCAAAAATGCTCAAAAACTTTTGGGCAAAGAGTGAAGTACCAAATTAATCTGAGTCTCCAGATTATAATCTGCACTCAGAACCTCAAGTTTGTTCAGATGGGCCATCAATTTTGAGGACGTAATCCCTTACAGGTTTGCCCTCCACCATTTTCAACAATGACATCTCTCGCAAGGTGATCTGACGAGTCCTGCATTTTTGACTCGTCAGTTGGCTCATCTGATTTTGTTGTGTCAAGAATCCACTTGTGCTTTTGTGCAGTTAGGACAATTATATTTTTTTCATTTCCAATCAATATAGTTTCCATACTTATTCTATTGACTTTAAGTATAATAGCAGTGGATTAAAAGGTTACGACATGCTGAACTGAAATAAATAACTATATGCATAAGCACGAATATATCACAAGGTTCGATCACTTGCATCATATTAAAATCTCAAAAAAAAATATGAACATGCATCAACCAACATCTCAAAACAGTTTAAATAAGCCACGTGGGGTGGGTCATTATTTAAACACATTCAAGCAGGTTACAAACAAGAACAATTACAAACCTTTAATATCCAGATTAATAGTTGGCACTTGACCAATATAAAATTGGACAGGACTTCGGGGAAGTATATGCATATCAATTTTATACCTAAGTAATAAACATGATTAAATACAAAATTATTATTTCGCTTTGAACGAGCCTCGTGGGGAGGGTCATCCTCCCCACTAGTAATAATCCACAATCATCCATTTGGAATTTATTCATGTGAAAGCTATCTTTTGACCGTCCAGTGGGGGGAATTTCTCCATCCTCAGATCGCGTGTCTTTGGCGTGCCTCGCCGCAGCTCTGCCCCTTAGGTAAGACGGTCGGTCTTTGCAGCGTGCCGTCTGTAGCGCCCCATGTCTTGATCTGCCGCGATCCCGCGTTTCATCCCTCGGCCTTGCCCTTGCGTCGGCGCGCCCGGTGGCCGGTTCGATCCATTCTTCTTTAATTCATCGTCTTCGTCTTGGCTCACGATCCGGTTTCAATTTATTTACGATAAATAAATAAACCTAGATTTAGACTAGTCTATTACATTGAACGAATCAAACAAATTCTAATCTACTCGTGGATTTTCTCACGAGGCAAAACGAATTCGAACGAGTCGAATTAAAAACCACAATTTATATGCATGCATAAATAAACACATTAAATTCCATGACAATTGAATACCTGCAAAAAAGATCTAGCAATTCTACTATCCAATTTCAAATTTAATGAAAACGAATTAAATTATAATTTAAAATTCAGAGCCCGAAACCGAGGCTCTGATACCATTTGTTGGGGAATTAATTGCCCGGATCTATTCGGAATGAATATTTAAATATAAATTTAATTCTAACAATTATTACTAGCATGAATTAATCCTATATTAATTCAAATAATAATTCAACAACAAATCATGCATATAAGCAGTTCACATAAATCCTACGCATGCGGAATTGCTACGAGTTTATGTGAACTAACCTCTCGGAGTGACAACCGTTGAGAAGATGGATCCCGTTCACACGAACACACCAAAAAGAATTCTCAAGTATTCCCTTGCCCTTGTTCAACAATTCGGTGGAAGGAACTCGCGAACAATTTAACAAAAGGAAAAATAAAATTATGTTGCACCACCTTTGTGGATTTCTAATTTTTCCAACACATGGAATTGCACACTCACAATTGAGGTTTTTCGAAAATACACAATCTGTCGACGTTTCAAAATATTTGATATTTTATCGACGCTGATATTTTTCCGAAAAACCAATTTTTGTGTTCTCCTGGGGATGAAAAATTCATCCCCTATTTATAATGAGGGGTTGGTCGAAATTTTTGGTGGAAATAAAGATGGGAAAATCTTTTTCTTGATCTCCAAGAAATCTTGAATATATCCCATATATTCTTTTCTCCATAATAAAATATTCCACAAAAATCCCAACTCCTCTTGTTATGGTATTTTTTGAAAAATAAGGATAAAGATTCCAAGATTTGGATCTTCTTGAATTTATGAGATATTCTTGTATACCAAGAATACATATCTTCCATAATATCTTTTCAAGAAAATCAAGAAAATCTTTCTTTTCCTTCTTTTTCTATGTTTTTCGAAAATCATCATATAAATAACCAAGTGGGAGATTTCTTGAATTTAATTAGATAATCTTGTATTCCAAGAATACATATCTTCATTCCATAACAAAATTCAAAGAAAATCTTTCTCCCCTTTTATTCATATTTTTCAAAAATTTAGGAAAAATAGCAACAAAAATTTATTTTATTTTTAAACACCTTTTTCAGTTATTGAACTTTATGTTTGGGCTACTTGAGGGGCCTTTAGGAGAATTAAGATTGGACCTTCTAATAGACTTTGAATATCTAATATTGAGCCACAATATTATTCAAGCCCATAAATATTAATTAATCCCACTACATAATTAATATCAGACTATCCATCTTAACCCATATTATTTGTTAATATGGCTCCCGGTTATTATTTCCCGTGTTTAAGATTATCTAGCCCATTAATTAATTCAAGCCACTGAAATAACTTTCCATTAATTAATATCTTTTGTCCTTGGTTAAGGAACGATTCAACATTATTATCCATACCGGAAACTAGTTTCACTTGCAAGATTTGGTATAATAAATCTTATGAACCTCCCAAGGGGGCAAATCGAACAAAGCGTTGCATTTCATAACACGATTCTTCAGATAAATCTTAGCAATCGCGTGTGACCAATAATATTGCCCAAGATATAAAGTATTGAATCTCGTTGATTCTCTACCCGTAATAAGTCAAAGCAATAATTACTAACCACACACGATCCTATTCAAGGGACGAAGATTAAGAAATAACGAACCACTGAGGTCTAATTCTTCCTAGTTCAGTTCTGAAGAATTTGTCCTCCCCAGAGGGTCCTATTCAAATCGATCATACACTACTAGTGTAATCTCTTGGTCAAGACAAACCAAATCGAGCCTTACACTTCAACCTTTCACGATGGATTGTTCATTTCCATCTAGGTCGTGAATGGTGTACTTTTGGTTACAAGGAACTGTTAATTTAATCTTCTGTGATCTGGTATCACTAAATTAACTACAATGTAACACGTACTATTTATTAAACAATTATGCAGTAAATATATGTAACATTCAATGATATTTAAAGCATCAGTGATAAATAATTTATTTCAGTAAATAAGACAGAAATTCAGTTTGGTTATACAAAGTAAAAGCATACTTTCTAGTATAACCCCAACATTTATCACATAAACTCTTGTTGGGAGATCCGAAGATGATGTTGTCCACATAAATCTGAACCATCAGAATATCTTCTCCATCTTCTCTTCTGAATAAAGTTATGTCCACTATTCCTTTAGTGAAACCACTGTCTATCAAGAACTGAGAGAGTGTATCATACCAAGCTCGAGGAGCTTGTTTCAGGCCATAAAGAGCTTTTCTTAATCGGTACACCTGGTCGCCTTTTTCAAAGCCTGGAGGTTGTTCAACATAAACTTCCTCAGCTAGTACCCCATTTAAGATTGCACTCTTTGTTGGGATTCCCCAACACTCTTAACATCCATCTGATACACAATAAACCATCTGTGGGCAGCATATGCCAGAAACAACTGAATGGCTTCCAGACGAGCGACTGGTGCAAAGGTCTCATCATAATCAATTCCTTCTGATTGTGAATACCCCTTAGCAACAAGTCTTGCCTTATTTCTGGTTATGACATTATTCTCATCTCTCTTGTTCTTGAATACCCACTTTGTGCCAATTACATCTTGATGGGTTGGTTCGTCCACAATTTCCAAACTCGATTCCTTTCAAACTGCTCCGTTTCTTCTTGCATGGCTAGAATCCGGGCCAGATCTTGTAGAGCTTCTTCTACTTCAGTTGGTTCCTTCAAAGGCAGATAACAACAATACATGGTACTTTCACCAATATGATGTCTAGTTTTGACTCTATCAGATGGGTCTCCGATGATCAGATCAGTTGGATGACTGGTTACCCAGGTCTTTCTTTTCTGATTTGCATCAATTTGGAGAACATCATCCTCTTCTGATAGTAGTTCATTAATAGTGATTGGGAGTGGTGCAGAATTATGATCCACTTGACATGGACAAGTCTCAGTTGATGTTGGACTCATCATGTGCTGATGTCTGTCCGTAGGAACTTCAGGTGTTCCTCCTGAACCAGATGGTTCAGTTGATACTGTCTTAGTTGTACCAGCTTCTTCATTGATAGTTGTACGTACCTTAGGGTCTGATTGACCTGGTGAATAAGCAAGATCAAGTTCTGGAATATACATTGTTACGTGTTCTGATCCTTTTTCCTTGATACTTAGCTGATCAATTTTATGTGCATCAAAACCGATTTGATCTGCATCTTCGCTTGTTTCGAGGCGATTTTCTCTTGTTCAGAAGATGTCTCATCAAAGACCACATTAGGTGTTTCTTCCACAACTAGGGTTCGCCTGTTGTAAACCCTGAAAGCCTTGTGGATGAGGAATATCCTAAGAATAAACCCTCATCTGACTTGGCCTCAAAAGTCTTCAACTGACTCTTTCCATTGTTGTGTATGAAACACTTGCACCCAAAAATATGGAAGTAAGAAACACGAGGTTTTCTGCTCTTCCACAGTTCATAGGGTATTTTGTAGTGAGCCTTAGTTAGAGAGCATCTGTTCTGAGTGTGGCATGCAGTATTGATGGCTTCTGCCCAGAAACGGCTTGGTGTTGCATGTTCAGCTAACATAGTGCGAGCAACTTCTTTGAGTGTTTCGTTTTACGCTCGCTACACCATTCTGTTGTGGCGTTCTTGCAACTGATGTCTCATGTTGTATACCAAACTTAGTGCAAAAATCAGTAATAAAAGAATTCAAAAATTATGTACCTTTATCTGATCTGATTTTCACTATACTGACACCCTTCTCATTCTGTAATTTCTTGAGCAGCTCGGGTATCTTTGTTGTTGTCTCATTCTTCTTATACAAGAATACAACCCTGTAAACTTGGAATAATCATCCACGATTACGAGTGTATTTCGTCACGAGATCGATGGTGTAATCGGGTCCAAATAAGTCCATATGGAGCGATTGCAATACTTTTTGTTTGAATCTTTGGTCCAAGGATTCCCTTGAATGAGACTTTAACCTGTTTTCCCTTCTGACATGCGACACATGTCTGATCCTTAGAGAATACCTCATTCGGAAGACCCTCAACCAAAGACATCCTTTCTATCTTGTTAAGAGTTTTAAAGTTTAGATGACTCATTCTTTTGTGCCAGAGCCAACTGCTACCTTTTGAACTCTTAACAATCAGGCATACATTTCTTGGACAACTGTTCTAATCTGCTGTATAAATCATACCTTTCCTTGAACCAGTTAACAAGATCTGTGGAGTAGCTCGATTCTTGATAGTACACTGATCAGTCGAGAACTCAACACTGAATCCGTTGTCGTAGAATTGTGAAACTGATAACAGATTATGCTTTAAACCTTCGACATACGAGGCAAAGAATCAGACATCATCATTCTCTAAGGTTCCGAATCCTCTGGTAAAACCAAAGTTATCATCACCAAAGGGTACACGTGGGCCTTCTTGTTCTGTGTAAGAGCTAAGGAGATGTTTGCTTCCAGTCATGTGCCTTGAGCATCCACTATCGATGTACCAGATAGTTGCTTGTACACCTCCTTTGTTGTCCATATCCACGCGAACCTGCAATCAAATCAGGTTTTAGGTACCCCTTTAGGATTGGGTCCTGAGGGGTTAGAGTTGGTTTTAGGGATCCATACAAACAGAGCACTTCTATTGTAATCAGATAGATCAGAAGGCCTGATTTGTCTTCCATAAACATCTACATAATCATACATCTCTTCATATGCATTCTGATCAGTATGATTATTTGTGCGAGCCTTGGGTGAATCAGAAGACTTGGGATTTTTCCCTGTTGTTTGTCTTCTTTTAACCCAGTGGGGCTCAGGTGCAGCAGCCCTAGGTTTATGATTATAAGGGTAGGTACAACTGCTACCATTAAAAGATTCATATCTTATTGACATATCTGGTTTCGGCAGTTTACCCTTGGCTTGCCTGTTAGGCAGCTTGACCTGATTAGGTTTTAGATCAGATTTCCCCTTTAGAGGTTGTCTTTTCTGATACATAATCTGCTGATCAGGTAGAGGTCACTTCAGAAGAACTGGGTTCTTATGTTGATTCCTTGGCTGATGCTTAATCAGTTGGGGTCCATTTCTGTTCCCTTTCTGATTGGGTACTTGCCTTACTTGTTCAACGGGTCTCTTTCTCTTGTTATATACAAATTTTGCTTTATGTGTATCTATATCAGAAACTCGTTTGATTGCACCTTTTTGAAGTGAATCAGACGGGGCTTTTGAGGATGTAGACGGGTTTGCATACCCAATTCTCTTCTTATTAGTTGTCGTTCGAAAATAGTTGTTCATATCCTGAACGATTTTCGAAGATTTCGTGAAAACCTGTATTTTCTTACGTAAACTATCCTCAGTTACTTTCAGACTCTCATGTAGTCGGAAGAGATCATCAAACTTGGCTTGTAGGATTTTAAAATCATCAGCTTGTTGTTTATTGATAGCTAGCTTTTCCTTAATCTGCTTCTCCTGATCAGAAGAATTAACTTTCAGAGCTTCCAGTTCTTCAGTTATCTTTTGAGCAGCTTCAGCTAATTTTAGTTCAGCTGCTTTACTGTCAGCATTTTCCTTAACAAGCCGAGTATTTTCAATCCTTAGCTTATCGTTTTCATCTTCCACTATCGTATAAGTGTCTACTGCGTTAAAGAGATCATCAAGCAATTGCTCAGAGTAGAGCTGCAAGTTAACCTCTCCAGCAGGTGTGCTAACCATAGCTGGTGTGGAAACTGAGAGAGCAGAAGGTTTAGAGGTTACCTCAGATTGGTCTTCCTCCTTAGCCATCAGACAGATTTCATCATCAGAAGAGAATATCAGATCATCGTAGTGGAAGAAATCATCAGCGTTGCTTATCAAAAAGAAATCTTCTACAGATGAGTAGCCTGAATCCTCAGAAGGCAGATAAGAATCATCAATTTCAGATGAATCAGCAACCATGGCTTTCCTGTCTCTATAGCGTTGCTCTCTTTTGTTTCGCTTCTCTTCTCTTTCTTTTGGTGTCAGGTCTGGGCAATCTGCGCTGTAATGACCTGGTTTCTCACAGTTGAAACACGCTCTACGATCCACAGAACTTCTTCTGCCAGGTGAGTCATTCCGTCTGTAGAATCTGCCAGGTGACTTACCCGTCTGATTGTAATCAGAATTTCTTCTTTCAGATCTGTTGTCTCTCCTTTCATCAGACCGATCATCTCTTTTCTCATCTTCTCTGCGATCCTTTCTGTGATCATCTCTTCGGTCATTAGATCTGGTCCTTTCTGGAGATCTGTCAACTGGCCTCCTATCTCTTCCTCTGTTGTTTTGATAATCCCTGTAAAATCTACGATACTTGCCAAGTTGAATGTTAGTTTTTTCAAGTTTTCTGGTTAGCAAAGCAATCTGTTCAGTTTGGCCTATAATATTTCCAGCAGGTTTAGTAGACTTTGAGTTGCTGCTGGCTGCTTTGAATGCAACTGATTTTGATGTGGCAGATGTGGCTTCAGCAGACGACTCGTCTTCTTCTTCTTGCCCTCTTTCGATCAAATCGAACTCATGAGCTTTAAGACTCAGGAACAGGTTGCTTGGCTTCATCTTAGCAATATCTTGACAATCCTTTATTACAATGACTTTCATATCCCACTTCTTAGTCAGAGATCTCAAGATCTTGTAATTGATGTCTTTATCTGACATTTCTCGTCTAAGTTCCCGTAACTTGTTGACTGACATGGTGATTCTTCCATCGAGCTCATTGATGGTTTCATTAGGTAGCATCTTAAGTTTCTCAAATTTCACCAGTTCGGCTTGCAGTCTGCTATCTTTAATCAGATCATTTCCTATACACATTTCAGCAACCGTATCCCACATCTGTTTGGCTGTCTTGAGATACTTTATCTTTTCTCTGGTTATCTTGTTCATGGTCTTCATGATTATGTGCCTGGCTATTGTATCCAGAGTGTACAACTTTCTCTCTTCAGCATCCATCAGGGCGGGACTCTTTCTGACAAGACTTCCAACTGCAAAATCTGGATCACCTCCAACAGCTGGGTTGTCATGGTAGATGATGATGGGTCCTCGTTCAAGAACTTCCATCATCCTGTTGCTTATTGATCCCAGATGATTGCTCATGTATATCGTCCAGTTTGCATACTCATCAATGGAAAATTTAGGCAAATCATGATACATACCCGAAGTATTATCCATGTTGATCGTGATTTTGAAAACAGATGAGATTTGAAAAGGTTTTTAAAGATCAGTTCAAGTGACCACAAAGGTTCTTCCTCAAGAACCGATGATATTCAAAGCCAGTGGTCCGTAGAACCACTGCTCTGATACAACTTGTAGGTCCCAAATGGGTTTCGTGAGGGCAGAAGTCTAAAGGGGAGGGGTGAATAGACTTCTGAAATTTTTTTCGTGTAGATCAGGTGTGATTGCAGTTTGCCTGATCAGAGTGCAAGTGAATCAGTTTGGACCGATACCCAACTTACTGATCGCCTGAGGGCAGATCAGTTCGGTATCTATCAGTTTAACTGATTGTGCGGAAGCTAGTTTATACCCGTGTGAAAAACCAGTTTATAACAAATCAGATTCTGAGGTTGTTTTCAATCAGATGACTATGAAGTCAATCTGATTAGATCAGTAGCTTGGTGCTAGCTGATCCTAACTCAGAATATGTATGCAGATTTAATCAAGTTGTGTGCAATAGTGTAAAGCAGTTAATCAATCAGGTAAATGCACACAAGATTTATAGTGGTTCGGACACCCAGTTCTACGTCCACTCTTCCCTATCACAAGGGGCACCAACTTAACCAACTGGACTTAGATTATTGTGTTAATCCAACACATTACACCAACAGATATTTATAGAGCTCTCACTCAACCGATCCCAGAAATCAGAACTAGAAACCCTAGTCTGAAATCTTGCTAAACAAACTTAACCTAACTTTGGGTTTTGGGTAAGATTTGTTGTTTGTTCCAACTTTGAAATCTATCCTAGTATTTAAGTAGCCTAGAAGCTAGAGGATTAAGATTTATGTGCTAAGAACTATGGGATGAACGCTTAGAAAAATAATCTTCAAGGTTGTGTTCTTCGTGCGGAAATTTGGCTATAGTATGAGCTTCTTGATAATTTTCATCGTATTTACTCTGAAGAGTAATCCCATATTTATAGACTTCGAAATCAAAGAGCCGTTGAAATTTGAATTTTCGGCTATATTTGGTAGATTTGCAGGATTGATTTGACGTGCTCAGGGGCGGCATGGCCGAAAGCGTGAATATTGTCTTTTGTAGCCATTTTGACTTTGCAGCGCCGAATCCCACAGTGTCAGCCTTTTTTGCGTACGTGTTGCTCTCTCATTGGTTTCACAAGTACAGCACTTCAGTGTTCTACCAACTAAAGTTTGACATTCTTCTTGTAGAAGATTCGTATGATCTGGTGTAACATTTGGTTAACACCAGGTGTGAGCTGACCTGATCAGATAACTGATCAGTCTACCCGATAGAGTCTTCTGATGCAGATTTTCTTAGCACAATTTGCAGACTCGACTGATGTAGGTCTTCTGGTCTTTGGTCTTCTTGAGTCATCTGATCTTTAGGTCTTCTGAACTTGAGCTTTTATGTCTTCACCTGATCATCTGAATTCTTCTTGTCTTCTGACTTGTTTAGTCTTCTGATCATCTGACCTTATCTGATCATCTGATAATTTGACCTGACCTATACATATTGAGTTCCCCTCAATATGTGACCTATCTTTTACATCAGCTATCTATGCATTTCAGCTGGTCATCTTAATCTGATTCTAAATCATCAGTCAGCTAACAGATCTGACTGGTCCTATTACAACCTATTTTGAACTTCCATCAAAATTTAATACAAATTTCCCAACATGTGGGACCCCCAATGTTGACCAGACTGGGAGTTCGAGGTGTTGTTGTTCGGACCACGATTATTGGAGTAGGAGGACTGACCTCTTTGTTTCGTCTGGCGATTACCCGAGAGAGAGGCCTCATTGGACGTGGCAACAAGGGAGTGGGAGGCAGCTTCTTGAGTTTTTAGCGTGAGCTCATGCTCGTAGAGGAGATCGTGGAGTTCTTCAAATCGAAGAGAGGATTCGCGAGTACGAATGGGACCAACAATGGTCTCATATTCAGGGCCAGGCCCGTTGATGACGAACAGAGTGAGGTCATCGCCGCTCACTAGCTGATCAATCAAAGCCAATTCATCAATTGGATTTCACATAGAGGAGAAACTCAGAGACGGAACGACGCCAATGGTGATGCGATATAGTTCGCTCTTTAACTGAATGATGCGAGAACACGACTTGCTGGTGAAGAGACGCTAGAGTATGGCCCATCGCCTGGCGTCGTCGCAAAGACTTCCACCGGAACAAGTGAGCCAAGATCGCAAGCAGAGTAATTGATCCTCTTTGAATCAAGTGGTGATTTCCGCCGAGTTTGAGCCGTCGGCGACACGCAGGGGACATAAACGTGTACCATCAATGAAGCCCAATAGATTGTGGCCTCGAAGCAGGGCGATTAGGTGTGCTCGCCAAGAGGGGTAGTTCTTGCTGCACAATTTGATCGGAAAATCATGTTTGACGGAGATGGGGACAATTGCCGGTGGGGTATTGGTGGATGTCATGGTGATGATGGCTGAGAGAGACGTGACTTAGGTTAGGAGTGATTAAGATCGTAACCTTCTCGATACCATATAGAAAAGGGTAAACTGTATTTCTTGATTTACAGAATGAGCGTACAACATGATTTATAGAGATACAAAATACATTTGAATTTTCAAAATACAAAATTCAAAAGGTTGTTGAGAAGAATGTGCTAAACTAACTCCATGAAGTGTGCTTCAAGATTATCTGGACGGTTGTAGATATGCTTGACTAATATATTACAGTTACATATTAGGTAATATTACATACAATATAATGCAATTACAATTAGTTACAATTACATATTATGTAATACAATTATAATTACCTATTACATAATTTTGCATACAACTCTTTTATCTATTATAATTTTGCACACAATTACATATTTATGAAAAAAAGAAGAGAAAATTTGGATTTTTAGCATATTCTCATTTAAAAAGTTTTTTTTTTTATCAAAGTTTTTAGTTTCATTCTTTTTTAGCCAATAGAATAATTTTTTGGACCATTATACTCTTATTCAAATCATCAAAAAAAAATAAAAAAGGAAATAATGGTATGGACTTCAATAAATGGTGGTACGGGGTTCATATATTGTAGTACGAGCTTAATTAAATTATGGTATAAGCTTAAAAATAATGGACGAATTGAATTAAATTGTGGTATGAGCTGAAATAAGAGTGATATGGGGTTGAAATAAGAATGATACAAAATTAATTTAATAGTGGTACAGACTGAAATGATAGTAGTACAAAATTAATACAACGGTGGTACGGGCCGTAATGATATTAGTACGGGATGTATATATCGTGGTACATGCTAAAATAATGAAAGGGCGAGAAAATGATAGAGTTGGGAAAAAAAATTGTCTTAGTTAAAAAACAATTATTATAAAATTTTATGACACATTAAAAAAAAAATCAACTCTGAATAAAAATATTACACTACCAAATAATATACTCCCTCCGTCTCAATATTAATTGCATTCTTTCCATTTTGGGCGTCCCAATCTTAACTACAAATTTCCTTAAATAGAAATATTCACTTTATCACTTAAAATACTAATAAAGAACTCTTTATACCCCAACTATTCATCACTTTATTACCTTATCACATAAAATATTAATAAACAACTCTTTCTACCCCCAACATTTTATCACTTTATTATTTTTTCTTAAAACTCAATCACACAGTAACCCACCGGTTAAGATTAGGACGGAGGGAGTATCAATGTGACCTAACTTGAAGAAAGCAAGGTTTCGGACCCACCGACATCTAGTTCTTTCTAGTCTCTAATATGTGTCCATCTAAGTATATTTGCAACGGAAAACTGCCATAATTGAACAAACAGACATCGAACTATCAAAAACCAACTACATTCAACAATGTCTGAATATAAAAGCAACACCATTTACCATAGTGGTGGACGGTATGGCATACCAAAAATTTTCTCGCCATACCGTTATCGTATCGAAAATTTTGATACCAAAAAATGTCATATCGTTGTCGTACTGAAAATTCGGTATACCAAAATTTTGACATACCGAAATTTTCTGTATATTAATATTACATACCAATACTGTACCGATATTTAAGTATATACCGGTATACCGGAAATTTTTCGGTATACCGATATATTTTTCTGGTATATCGGAATTTTTTCCGGTATACCGGAAATATTTTGGTATACCGAAATATTTCGGTATTTCAGTATACAAATTTTCTATATTTTCATACCGTTATCGTACCGAAATTTTAGGTACAATACCAAAAATTTCGATAAAATCGATATTTTTTGGTACGGTAAGTGCAGTATACTGGTATTTTCGGTATTTTCTCCACCCCTAATTGACCATATGGTTTTTTATATATAATACAATCAAGAGTCATAAAATCTTGCAAAAACTCAAGAATCTGAGTTTTAATGCAAGTAGTAACCATGATGTAGCTTATTCTGAATTTGTTATTACAAATAATCATAAATATATTGGTGTTGCTTCGATACCCTCGTCCAAGAGCCGAGATGATGCACAATTGAAGGCGCGTTTAGCAATGGCTATCGAGCCAAGATATGATATCGGTGAAAACTTTTAGAATCATTTCGTCGGGCTCCCCCTCGAGCAGAGCGTGAAAGGCATTGTCGTATAGGTTAAGCGTCTTGTCGATGCTTCTTGCATTCTCGTACAACGCCTTGCTCAAGGATGGATCAGTCACTTTGTCCTCCTTTCCGTGCAAGATCAGTAATGGTAGAGATACCGGCAAATTTGATTAAGTTAATTTATGATTTCAGGGGACGTAAGCTTAGCTCTAATTTTGAAATAAGTGGAGACAAAAAATAAGTGTTAGCCGAGGAATAGTTGAATGATTGAGGAGAAATATGAATGGGGGTAATGATTAACTTATTTTGAGTTTTATTAAGCTTACGAAAGTATGTTGAAAGTGAATTGGCCGTCTTTTATTCACATTAACCACCGCAATTACCCTATGTTCATTCGCATTACCATTATGCATTGAAGAATTTTGAGCCGAACGTCCCCTCAAACTTACAGGAACTAATACAGAATAATAACTCAATAATATAAAACATTTAGCGCATATTGCAGACCAAGATAGCTTTGTAAGTAAAAAGATAGCTAAGATGAATTTTTAAGAAGACAAGGGACCTGGAATCTTGATAGAAGTAGTAGACAAGCTAGCCAAAAAAAAAATGAGTCATAAATGACATGGAGCTCCAATTTGGTATTCGAGTCGTATTTTCCTTTAAAACATGATTGGGTTGAGACCCGATAAGCCCATGAGTCATATAATATAGTAAATGAGACACCGTCCCCTACGAGTTTTTGGTAAAATAATTAAGTAGTCGACGAGGTTTCAACAATGTAATCGACATAAACAAGCAGTGATGATGATACCTTTTCAAGCTGCTGCTCTATCTCTTGCGTTGTTCTCAGCAACTGCAAGGCTGTTCCCAAGCGTGGTTTGTGCTTGTAAGCAACAACACTATAGGCACACTGCAATATCAAGAAACAACAGTATATAGAGTAACAACGTATTATATTTTAAATACACGCCATGGGGCATTAATTTAGACGGAAGACACGACACCAACCTGTTCTCGTTTCTTTACTTCTCTGAATGCCAACTCAGCCAAATCCGTTTGTGGAACGAGCTTCTGTTTTGGAAGTAATTTTGCAACTCCAATTAGAATTTGGGTCAACAACCATGGAGGAATCATGTCGTCTGCAAACTAGATAAAAAACTTTCATCAAACCAATGCACAAGCACAAGGAATACTTTATCAAAAAGGCCACCGTTTTGTTACATACACCCATTTTTTTAGGGTGTACAACATTCATCATTTTTTTAACGAGGGGTGGGTGTAATTAATAAAAATATGGGTGAAAATATCAGCTGCCTTATAAAAAAGACAAGCTTGGTAGTGTACCTTGCACATAGGTGCGACGAGAAGTGCACCATTCCAAGAATCGGGCTGTTTTAAATGCACTTTGAGGGCTACTGCTCCCCCCATTGATTGACCGAACAGAAAACTTGGCAACTTACACAACTCTGGGTTATCTGCATCATTAAAAAAAGAAAAAAGAAGTTAAAACAAAGAATGTGTTAAGCCTTCTTAAAGAGGCATAACCTGGTTTAGGCCTCCAAAAAATTACCGTCTTGGAAGAGAATAATACAACTATCATGACTGCATACTGAAACCACTAAAGCGTCATATTGAACAGCAGTTTGATACCCTTACATAAGTTAAAGGGGTAATACAAACTCAAATATCTAGTAAAAGAACCCTAAAAACATACTGTCAATGATTCACCTAACATTATTTAAATATGAATTACACACTTAGTATATATTTAGCCTCATAGACGTAGGAGAATGTGCAACGTCATCCAAATCGCGACTCAACTGTAAACTCTCAGACTCAACGGGAAAATCCCATTATAGAAAATGATAGGTATGCGAGTTTCTCAATATTCTAGCAAGGCAATAAATGATAACTTACGAAAAACAGACAAGTAAAGGTTGAAATTTTTTTTGCACAAAGAGGACATCAACTTAGCTCAATCCACGTACATTCATGATAATCATTTATTATTTACTGATATAAGCACTTTCTTTGTCATAGAACCAAGTACAACATTAATTCATATTCAATATTTTGTTCTAGGCTAATAAATAACTTATGTATCGATCAGTTAATAACGTGGACCGTCATCATACCAAACAACTCGGTTTATCTTGTACTATACCTTTCACTTTTGAGTAATGCTCGATGACATCATCGACTATCAGGTCAAACTTTGGAATATAGCAATGTAGACCTTCTGATAGACCAAATCCTGGGTAGTCCATAGCAAAAACTGTGTAACCAGAAGCTGCTAACTTTCTATCAATACCTACAAAAAAATCATTGATTAGTTAAATTCATATACTCCACAAAAAAAGTGCCTATCTAAGTAACTCGTGAGCCACATGCCTTCAAAGAAAAACGTGCACGTATCACCATAACCATGACAAAAACAAATCACTGCCTTTGGCAAACCGCTATCTGGAAGCCAACTTTACAAGAAAATTTCCAATCCCCTGGAATTCACTCCATATGACTGCAGTAAGCAGATATAAGAACTCTTGAATTAAAATACGAGCTTGTTTGATAGCAATAGTAATTAATCGTTGTTGTTAATATTCACTCGGCTAGATACTATTTTTCCTTGTTCACTAATAAATCGACTAATTAAACTCTCTTTAATAATCTTATACACAGTAGTAGAACATATTAGGCTATTACGATAAATATCACAGCTGATGATATTCCATGTGTCAAAATGTGACAAACCCCAAAGAAGGGTACTGGGGAACGAAGGATATGATAAAAAAAACGGCGGGGCAACTCGAGATTTTTAAATTCAATAATATTTTAACTTGCAAAGAAATATGAAAAGCTTTACCTCTGACATCTTCAACCCGTCACATGGCATCTGCAGAACATGTACGACACTAATTAGAACTTCAAGAAGTTACAAAAGAAATTGGTTGGAGAAAGATTGAAAATTATTACAAAATATCAAAAAAGAAAATAAGGTATACAAGTCGAACAAATTTGGCAGTTACACACGTCAGCAAATGAGTTAAACAAAAGACTTAGATATGAAGATAAAGCTTCCAAACGAAGAACGAATGGATAAATAGATTTAACAGCATCTTGCCTTATACGCAACTGAACAAAGTGCACTTTGGTTACGTCATCTAAAGTAACGCTACATCAGAGGAGCAAAACCAACAAATATTCAGGCAAACAAGATATATAATCAATAAATTTCAAGGCAACAAGATGTAAATATATACGTACTTATCAATAATGCAATGACAAGCTAAAATCACGAGAGTGGCACGTGCACTGACGTTACCAAAAGATTATATTTCATGAAAAGAGCAAATAGGAGAAATTTCTATTTCGAAAGGCATCCAGAAACACTGGCCTTTTGCAAGTAATTGATCCCGTATAATCAGTCTAAATGGTGTATTTTATATTTGTGACAATTACCACAAGTATATACGATCCTCATTCAATTCCTCCTATTTGCCTATTTGGTATCAGCAATTTTCTTCCAATTTTGGACCGTTAATACTAAATAACCATGGATTCTCACTCCCACTCTACATTAACACTAGCATCTGCTGTTGCATGTGTAACAATCCAATCAATAAAGCTTCACACTAGAAAAGATCAAATAATCAGAAATTGACAGTTCAACATCACCATCCAAAATAACCATTAGTTTTGAAGGGGGTGCTTGGTTAATAATCCTTCAATGAGAACGGTAACGAAAATGAATATAGGGCAATTGTGATGGTCAATGAGAATAAAAGAAGATCAATTCATGCCTCAAAATAAATTACTCACCATTCCAATTTTAATAAACTACCTAACATTGAAGAATGTGAAACCAAACATCCCCTCAAAGTGACTGATAATTGAAATCCAACTATAAGCACAACATAAAGAAGCAGGATATCAAAAAGGTTCAATCTTTAACTCAAATTAAGCACAAAAAATAGATTGACAAATCAAGATTGAGCAATCTTGGAATACCTTAAAAAGAATATGATCAATTGAGAGCTGAATGTCCTTGAAGGCCTCACGAGCGCGGCGCCTGGGGCCCACGTGGTCCACATCAGCATCTAGAAGCTTCTGCAATTCCTCGCTTACCCCCTCTAACTTCACTGCCTTCCCCATTATCTTTAAGCTCTTTCTCTTTGCCCCAAAAATCTTGTGCCGCTTCTATTCTGGCTCATGCAACCCCAATCCCAAAACCAATTTTTTTATAGGAAAGAAAAGGGAAAAGAGAAACGGAGAGATTTTGAGCAAAATGAAAAAGGAAAAGCAAGGTAAAAGAAAAGGATGGGGAAGTTTTAATGAGTGTGTTGAATTTGGGCTTACCATGGGAAAACAGGGGCGACCTCTTATAAAAGTCTGCAGAATTCAATGCCATCATTGCCATGTGATAACGGAAATTATATTTTACTTTACTTTAATAATATAATACGTGTGCATATCCCAAAAGTCCAAGTCTTTTTCAATATGGATTATTTTCGGCCGGAAATTAATGATGCAAGAATCCAAAGATATAAAACCGCTATTGAACCGCTATCCTTAAAATCGGAAAAATCGATTGAAAACCGGTCAAAACCGGGAACCGGTCAACCATTAAACCGACGGTTTTGACCGGTTTCACTTAATTTTTTTTTTTTTTTACTGAAAAAGCGAAATCGATTTTTTCTTCTTTCCATAATATCTTTTCAAGAAAATCGATTTTTCAAACACATGAAAAGCTTAACATGCAAATGCGCAACCTCAAAAAATCAAGATCCGATCTACCAAAATCAAAATCCTCCATAACCCAGAAAAAATTCAAATGGAAACAACCATCATCCATCTCCATGTTCAAATCACCAGTCTTGATGAAATAAAGATTTATGGCATTAGTCATTTGTAAAATAAAATAAAAAACTCACCTTTCCCGTGTGCCCTCCTCTAAAAATCAGATAAATTGGGCCAAAATTTCGGCAACTAAACTCATAATTCATTCCAAGATCTAAACACAAAATAGCAAAACACCTAAACCAAACTCTCAAAAATAACAAAAGCGTCACCAAGGTGGTGATCTGGTTTTTTTTTGGGCCGGCAATCTAGTTTTTTTGGGTGGGGAAGGCGGGTGGTGGTCCCTTGTGTGACGATGGATTGTGGTGGTGGTGAATCTGGGTTTGGTTTTTTTGAATTGTGGTGGTGGCGAATTTGAGTTTTATTGTTGAAAAGTTTTTTCTTTTGGGGTAAGAATTAAGAAATGTCAGATGGATAGGTTTTGGTAATGGGTCTTTTAGAAATAAAAGGTATTGACTATTCATTGCAAAGGATACATAATTTTCATGGTGTTGATCTCTGTTTCATGAGCTTTAGTTGTGTGAGCTTGAGTATGAATTATTGATGAAAGTTGGAACTATTTATGTTAATGAACACTTCTATTATGTTTAGGAATTTAAGTTTGAACTTTGAATGAATTTTAGATCTTTTTATATTCATTTATCATACTCTATATTTTGAATGTTTTAAAAATTATGCATATTATATATATATATATATATATAATATTTATTATATAATCATAATTGTTTTCAATAATTATTTTGTCCAACTTTTTTTGGGCTCGTCCAGCTCAACTTCCGGTTCGGGTTTTTAAAACATAGGTCCAAGGCGTATGTGTGCAATTAATACTTGAGAATCTTTGGGAGAATTTGAGCAATCGATATTTTTAAGGTAAAGTATATTAAATTTAAGAAAAATATTGGAAATTTAAAGTAATTTTTTTTTAAAAAAAAGTGATATCGTTTATCTTAAAAGGTAACATTTATTTTAACTTAAAATGTGACGACATTCGTGTTTTTGGCATATATGTAATGGTCGGTTAGTGGTTAATTATAAAATTGTTCGAAGGGGACGAAGATTTTGTCACCTTGACCCTGTGTGGAGCGAATAATGAGAATGTGGTAGATTTTTGTTGATTGTTCCTTCGGATTTAAGTGTTTTGGGAGGTGGGAGTTTTAAGTGCGGAGAAACTGGTGTACGATTATTTACAAAATTTGTTTGCGAGATGATAATGAGGTTTGATTAAAAAAATGTCATATGTTTCATGATCACAACGTGGCATATGTGGCGTTGTAGGAATGCCGTATTATTGGAAAGAAATAGAGTTTCAGTTGTACAAGCTACTCATGCAGTTTAGACCTTTGTGTTAGAATTGAGACAGATTCTTCTGTCCAATCATGCAGTGAAGCTCAGTTTAATTTATTATGAGAAGTGGAGAAAGTCACTGTTGTCATTTTACAAAGTAAATATCGATGTGTGATCCTTTGTGGAGTTTATGGAAATAGACCTTATCACACACTGTTTCTTTATGAAGATTATTTCCTTTAATATTCGTGGAGTTGGGAGTAAGGTTAAGAAAAAGGAGATGTAGGATCTTATTAGTAAACATAAAATTGATATTGCCTGTATTCAAGAGACTAAACTAGAGTCCGTTGATGAATGGATTTGTAATCAAATTTAGGGCAGCTGTGGGTGTGGGTGGGCGTACAGAGGTTCAAACGGCCGGTGGGGAGGAATATTGGTTTTGTGGAATCAGGACAAGTTAAAGGTATCTAATTGGTGGCACACGGATGGAGCTGTTGTGATCGATGGGGTTTTGGGGCCGGGAACAGACCCAGTGTTGTATTGTTAGCGTTGTTGGGGAATGAGTTGTACAGATCTATTCAGGGTGAATATTTAAATACAAATTTAATTCTTTAATTATTACTAGCATGAATTAATCCTATATTAATTCAAATAATAATTACAACAACATATCATGCATATAATAAGCCACGTAAAACCTATGCATGCGGAATCTACGGGTTTACGTGAACGTACCTCTCGGGATGACAGTGAATTCGGTTGGACGGACTAACCAAAAGGACTTCTCAAGTATTCCCTTAGCCCTTGCTCAACTATCCGGTGGAAGGACACTTGTCGAACAATTAACAAAAGGAAAAAAATAAACTTTGTTGCACCACTTATGTTGATTTGCTAATTTTTTCAGCACATGGAATTGTACTTGGGAATGAAAGAATCATCCCCTATTTATAGGTGAGAGGTGGTCGATTTTTTCAGTAGAAAACCAATGTGGGAAAAGACTTTTCTTGATCACCAAGAAATCTTGAATATATCTCCTATATTCTTTTTCCCATAATTAAAATATTCCACAAAAATCCCACCTCATCAATATGGATTATTTTCGAAATTAATGATGCAAGAATCCAAGATTTGGATCTTCTTGAATTTATGAGATATTCTTGTATTTCAAGAAATACATACCTTTCATAATATCTTTTCAAGAAAATCAAGAAAATCTTTCTTGCCCACTATTTCCAAAATTTGAAATCCTCTTATGAAATAACCAATGGGAGATTTCTTGAATTTAATGAGATAATCTTGTATTCCAAGAATACATATCTTCATTCCATAACAAAAAGTAAAAAGAAAATCTTTCTCCCAACTTATTCATAATTTTTGAAAATTTAGAGGAAAAATAAGCAACAAAATTTATTTTATTTTAATCAAGGTTAATGGACTATTTGTTGGGCTACTCAGGGGGCCTTTAGGAGAATTAAGATTGAACCTTCTAATGGACCTTGAATATCTAATATTGAGCCACAATATAATTCAAGCCCATAAATATTAATTAATCCCACTACATAATTAATATTGCACTATCCATCTTAACCCATATTAAGTAAATATGGCTCCGGGTCATTATTTCCGTGTTTAAGATTATCTAGCCCATTAATTAATTCAAGCCACTGAAATAGCTTTCCGTTAATTAATATCTTTTGTCCTTGGTCAAGGAACGGTTCAACATTATTATCCATACCGAAAACTAATTCCACTTGCAAGATTTGGTATGATAAATTTATGAACATCGAGGGCAAATCAAACAAGCGTGCTTGCACACGACGATTTTTTCGTTTTTAAATCTTAGCAATATGTGACTAATAGTATTGCCCAAGATAAAAAGTATTGAATCTCATTGATTCGCTACCCATGATAAGTCAAAGCAATAGTTACCAATCCCACGTGATCCTATTTAAGGGACGAAGGTTAAGAAATAACGAATCACTGAGGTCTAATTCTTCCTTGTCGGGTTCAAGAATTTATCCTCCTTTCCTATTCGATTGCATCGGTCATGCACTAGTATAATCTCTTGGTCAAGACAAAGAGCCTTACACTTCAACCTTTCACGATGGGTTGTTCATTTCCATCTAGGTCGTGAATAACGTACTTTTAGTTACAAGAGACTGTTAATTTAATCTTCTGTGATCTGGTATCACTAAATTAACTACAATGTAACACGTACGACTTATTGAAGCAGATTATGCAAGAAATATATGTAACATTCAATAATATTTAAAGCATTAGTGATAAACAATTTATTTCAAAAGAAATAAGTCGAAAATTCGGTTTCGATTATACAAAGTAAAAAGCATAATTTTCAAGATAATCCCAACAATCTCCCACTTATACTCAAAGTCTTTTAAGTATACTACAACATGTCTCACAGAGTTGACATCTAATGTCACCTACACGAACCTAATAATTTCTCCCACTTAAAGTCTTGACACCCATTCCACCCACATGTATCTCGAATGTATTCAGAGGCGGACTCTTTGTGAATGGATCTCGCTTCAGTCGTCCCCTCGACGCTATCTTTGCCAATCTATATCTCTCTCTTAAATAAGATGTCTTTCCTTTAGTGTGCTTGTTTGACTTGTGGACTCTTGGTTCTCTTGAATGAAGAATCGCCCCTAGCAGATATTCTAGACAAATTTGAACACCATCCAAGTCCACTAAGAAGATCTAGAGCCCAATCTTTCTTTTTCAACGCTTCAAGCATCTACTTACTTACCCGACTTCCATGGTTGAAAAAACACTTGTCCATTTTCTTGGCTACACTTCCCAAATAGAAACACACTCGAGGTAGATAATTTCGGAATCTAAATCGATTTGAAATTCGAGTCCGTAGAAGCCGGGAAGTTTCGATGATAAATCAACATTCTATCCCGAGTTCTTTTCGGACATTGAATGATCAATGGGTTACTTTGATATCTTGCTACCATGCCTATGGCAAAGCGGATATCGGGTCTCAGACACAAATTGCATACATAAGGAGACATCAAGGAATGCCTTTCATGTCATCTATCTCCTTTTCAGGTCTTAGGGGACATTTTCTTGGATAGATGAATTCCAAAAAGGTACGAATCCTTTCTTGGAATCTTGCATCTTTGAAGCGTTTCAAGACGGTGTCTATGTATGAAACTTTTGCGATAACCCGATCATCATTTTCTTGCGATCTCGAAAGTGATCTTGATCCCAAGGATGTGTCCGCTTTCCCTAAGTCTTTCATATCAAACTATTTTGAAAACCATGCTCTTCGCCGATCACACCTTCACATCGTTCCCGATGATCACTATGTCATCTACGATAGTACTAAGAATACCAATGCAGATTTAAACACGCTTTTTTATACACACAACTTTCAAACTCGTTTTGATCAAACCCATAAGACTTTATTACATGATCAAAACTTTGGTTCCATGGATGCCCTGTTTGAGTTCGTAAATGGACCTCTTGAGCTTACAAACTAGGTGTTCTTGGCTTTGTTTCAATGAAAACTTGGGGTTGTTGCATATAGTCTTTGGGAATGATTCGGAGATCTATATTGAATATTTAAATACAAATTTAATTCATTAATTATTACTAGCATGAATTAATCCTATATTAATTCAAATAATAATTGCAACAACATATCAATGATATAAAAAGACACGTAAAACCCACGATGCGGAATCTAAGATTGACGTGAACGTTACCTCTCGGGATGGCAGTGGCTTTGGTCGGACGGACTAACCAAAAGGACTTCCCAAGTATTCCCTTAGCCCTTGCTCGACAATCCGGTGGAAGGATACTCATGAACAATTAACAAAAGAAAAAAATAAACTTTGTTCACCACTTATGTGGATTTGCTAATATTTCAAAGACATGGAATTGTACTTGGGAATGAACTAAATCATCCCTTATTTATAGGAGGGAGGGTGGTAGAAATTTATGTGATTTTTCAATGTGGGAAAAGACTTTTCTTGGTCACCAAGAAATCTTGAATATATCCCTTTATATTTTTTTTCCCATAATTAAAATATTCCACAAAAATCCCAACCTCCTCTATTATGGACATTATTTTAAAAATTTGATGATGCAAGAATCCAAGATTTGGATCTTCTTGAATTTATGAGATATTCTTGTATTTCAAGAAATACATATCTTCCATAATATCTTTTCAAGAAAATCAAGAAAATCTTTCTTGCCCTTCTCTATTTTAAAAAATTTTGAAATCTCTCTCATGAATAACCAAGTGGGAGATTTCTTGAATTTAATGAGATAATCTTGTATTCCAAGAATACATATCTTCATTCCATAACAAAATTCAAAGAAAATCTTTCTCCTCTTTTATCCATAAATTTAAAAAAATTAGAGGAAATATAAGCAACAATATTTATTTTATTTTAATCACCTTTTTGGTTATTGGACTATATCTTGGGCTATTTCGGTGGGCCTTTAGGAGAATTAAGATTGGACCTTCTAATGGATCTTGAATATCTAATATTGAGCCACAATATAATTCAAGCCCATAAATATTAATTAATCCCACTACATAATTAATATTGCACCATCCATCTTAACCCATATTAATCAATATGGCTCCATCATTATTTCCGTGTTTAAGATTATCTAGCCCATTAATTAATTCAAGCCAAGAAATAGCTTTCCGTTAATTAATATCTTTTGTCGATGGTCGAGGAACGGTTCAACATTATTATCCATACGTAAACTAATTCCACTTGCAAGATTTGGTATGATAAAACTTATGAACCTCCCAAGGGCAAATCAAGCAAGCGATTTGCACACGATTCTTCTATTAAATCTTAGCAATCACATGTGACCAATAATATTGCCCCAAGATAAAAAGTATTGTTTTTAGCTACCCATGATAAGTCAAAGCAATAGTTACCAATCCCACGTGATTATATAAGGGACGAAGGTTAAGAAACAACGAACCCACCGAGGTCTAATTCTTCCTTGTTCGATTCAAGAATTTGGAGAGGTCCTGGATAAGATCGATCATGCACTAGTGTAATCTCTTGGTTAAGACAAACCAATCTCGAGCCTTACACCTCAACCTTTCGCGATGGTTGTTCCAAGTCGTGAATGACGTACTATTAGTTACAAGGGAGAATTCGTTAATTTAATCTTACGTGATCGGTATCACTAAATTAACTAGAGTGTAACACGCATCTAATTATTGAACAGCTTATGCAAAGAAATATATATAACATTCAATCATATTTAAAGCATCGGTGATAAACAATTTATTTCATAAATAAGTCCGAAAATTGGGTTTTCGATTATACAAAGTAAAAAGCATACTTTTCAAGATAATCCCAACATATAGATCTCTTCATCAAGACTTAGTTAAGGAAAGTCATCTTGACATCCATTTGCAGATTTCAAAGTCGAAATGTACAAAGAATCGGTAAGAGATTACGGATGGACTTAAGCATGAGAAAAAAGTTTCCTCATAATCGATCCCTTCTTTCGAAAGTATAACCTTTTCGCCACTAGTATTGCTTTTAAAGGTTTCAACCTTCCGTCCGGTCCCTTTTTCCTCTTATATACCCACTTGCATCCAATGGGTTTGACCCCATTAAGTGGTTAGACTAGCTCCCACACTCTATTATGAAACATAGAACCCATTTTAAATTTTCATTGCTATTTGCCAAGAATCAGATCCTTATCTTGGAGTGCCTCGTCATATGTCCATAACGAGTCTTGTCGTGAATCAAGTCCGAGGACTCTCCTATTCCCATGAATCTCTCGGGCTATCTAACAACCCTCCCTTCTGACGAGGCAGGTTGTGCCAGAAAGCGTGTCGTTTGGTATATCATCTAGTATAGTTTACTTTGAGGTTTTCCCTCTAAGCTCATTTAAGGTAATCTCACACGGGTTTTCTTTGGTTCATATAGTCTTCTTCCAAAAATCTAAAGTGGGTGCTCATGACCACCTTTTTGATCTTGGGACCATAGAATATACACCCTTTTGTTCCCGGGGTATCTCTACAAACAAATTTTAATTCGATCGAATTTCTGGCTTCCTTGTCCAACACGTGGGCGGACACCCCAAAAATTCTCATGTGTCTCATACTATTTGGTCCACAATTCTTTTGGGAGTTTTGGGAACCGATTTGGATGGCACCAAGTTTGAGAATGTAAGTCATTTGTTTCCAAGGCATCATAAAACGATCGGGAAGATCCCGCGAACTCATCATTGATCTAACCATTTCCAAAAGAATTTTGTTTTTCGCTCTGCAACCCCATTTTGTTGACCATCGATGGTGGGATACAATCCTTCATCGGATAAGTAGTTCAAAAAACTCAATTTGAAAATTCGCCTTGAGATCATAGAGACTTGATCGTTTTTTTCCCTATGATTCTCTGTTTGAGCCTTAAATTCTTTGAATTTCTCAAAGGTCTCAAATTTATGCTTCATAAGGAAAATGGGAGTAATCATCAATAAAAATACTCATAACCTCCTCTTGCTTTTGGTTGACATTGGACCACATACATCCGTGTGGATCTTAAACTTCTTTGGCTCTATTCCTTGGCTCCAATTGCCCATCATTTTTACCCTCCAAACATGATTCAAAGGTTGGAATTTGTTCAACTTGGAGACATTCCATTGAACCATCTTTCACCAACCTTTGGATCCTCTTTGGATTTATATGACATAATCTTAGGTGCCAAAGAAGTGTTTCGTTCACGCTTTCTTTTTGTCGGAAATAGTTGATGTGTTATAGGATGCATTTCGTGAGTGGTGTGTGATTAATTGTATAGAGATTTTCCATCAATGGCGAACAGATACACTCATCATTTCAAAAATGATGTCATTCTTATTAGAAGAAACTTATGATGTCATTCTTATTAGAAGAAACTTAGTGTCCTTTAATCGAATTTTAGAAACCGAAAGTGAATTCTTTCTAAAACTGGGAACATAAAGATAATCTCAAAGAAACTCTATCTTCAAAAGATAGGTGCACTTCTCCAAGGCTTTAACTACTACTCATGTAGTATTGCAATGTCGCTTCTTGCGTAGTATTGCAATAATCGTTTATCGTAGCATTGCAATATCGCCGCCACTCAAGCATTGCAATGACTTCTACTTTTCGCCCAGATTGTGATGAGGATCTCACTCCCACTAAGTTGTCGGATCATTTTGAACCCAGTGGCCAACATGATTAGTGGATCTCGTGGATGAATGAGAAGTATTAAACAAGTTTCAACAACTAGTGCGTGAGAATTACCTTTCTTTTTCCCTTTTTGGGGTTGGAACAGCAAAACCTCCATTGTCCTCTCTCACCGCAGCCTTAAGCACTTCCTCTTTGGATTTTCCTTGACAAATAAATTTATTTACCATTGTTGGCAACAATTAGTTTTATTGCTTTAAGCCTTTGGTCTTCTTTATCTTTACCCTTGGCGTGAAGATACGCAGACCTTGTCAATCAAAACTTGAGTTTGGTGCCTTATCATCATTTGCCGAGACCAAAAGCTTGCAACAAATTATGAGACCAAAATGCTCAGAGTGAAATACCAAATTCATCCGAGTCTCCGGATCATAAAGCACTTTTTGATGGGTCATCTATTTTGAGGACGTAATCCCTTACGGGTTTGCCCTCCACCATTTCAAATGACGACATTCTCAAAAGGTGATCCGAATTTCGTCGGTTGGCTCATCGATTTTGGTGTGTCAAGAATCCACTTGTGCTTTTTGTGCGATTAGGACAATTATAATTTTTTCGTTTCCAATATAGTTTCCATACATATTGTATTGACTTTTAAGTATAATATGATTGGATTAAAAGGTAACGACATCCGAATCGAAATAAACAACTATATGCAATAAGACAAGTATATCACAAGATTCGATCACATGCATCATATTTAAAATCTAAAAAAAAAATATGAACATGCATCGCCCCAACATCTCAAAAGCAGTTTAAAAAAGCCACGTGGGGTGGGTCATTATTTAAACACATTCAAAGTTACAAACAAGAACAATTACAAACCTTTAATATCCAGTTAATAGTTGCTTCCACTGACCAATATAAAATTGGACAGGGACTTCGGGAAGTATATGCATATCAATTTTATACCTAAGTAATAACCATGATTAAATACTGGGGACTATTATTTCGCTTTGAACGAGCCTCGTGGGGAGGGTCATCGTCGCCACTAGTAATAACCCACAATCATCCGTTTGGAATTCATTCATGTGAAAAGCTATCTTTTTGACAAAGTGGGGGAATTTCTCCAAAAGAATTCACAAATAAATAAATCATGGAGGTCAAAATTAATTCAATTTTATTATCAGGAATAAAATTGTCAATTAATTATTTAAACATGCTTAGTAATTTTGATAAGACATTTGGGCAACTCTCATGCAAACACATTTAAACAAATTAAATAAAGCATAAGGTAGCAAAAAAAAATAAATAAAATAAAAAAAATAAACATATTGGGCACGAATTAAATTGTCATGGTTTGATTTTTTTGGCTTGATCTTGAAGAAAACACCCGAATCCGCTTCGCCTCGAAAAAACTTCATCTCGGCATTCCAAAACAAAACCGGATCCCCCAAATCGTGCCCAACCCCCAAAAACCAAAACACATCTGCCCACAAACAAATCCCCCATCACCTGCTAAAACACCCACATCCACCGCACGGTTACAATTTATTTACAAAAATAAATAAACCCGCCTATTAAAACACCAGCCAAAAATGAATCGAGCGAATCGAATTAAATGGGTTTATATGCATGCTAAATAAACACACCACCGCAAAACTAAATCTATCAATTTTAAATTTAATGTCCACAATTAAATTACAATTTAAAAAAACGAAGCGCATAAAATTTATCTATTCGGGTGAATATTTAAATACAAATTTAATTATTTAATTATTACTAGCATGAATTAATTCTATATTAATTCAAATAATAATTACAACAACATATCATGCATATAATAAGCCAGTAAACCCAAACCCGGAAACGGGTTTACGTGACGCTCTCGGGATGTGAATCGGTTGGACGAACCCAAAAGGACTTCCCAAGTATTCCCTTAGCCCTTGCTCAACTATCAGGGTGGAAGGACAAAACAATTAACAAAAAGCCGCCATTTGCACCACTTAGTGGATTTGCTAATTTTTCAAAGACATGGAATTGTACTTGGGAATGAAAGAATCATTATTTTAGGTGAGATTCCAAGAGAAAACCAATGTGGGAAAAGACTTTTCTTGATCACCAAGAAATCTTGAATATATCTCCTATATTCTTTTTCCCATAATTAAAATATTCCACAAAAATCCCACCTCATCAATATGGATTATTTTCAAATTAATGATGCAAGAATCCAAGATTTGGATCTTCTTGAATTTATGAGATATTCTTGTATTTCAGAAATACATACCTTTCATAATATCTTTTCAAGAAAATCAAGAAAATCTTTTTTTTTTTATATTTCCAAAATTTGAAATCCTCTTATGAAATAACCTGGATGGGAGATTTCTTGAATTTAATGAGATAATCTTGTATTCCAAGAATACATATCTTCATTCCATAACAAAATTCAAAGAAAATCTTTCTCCCAACTTATTCATAATTTTTGAAAATTTAGAGGAAAAATAAGAAAATTTTTTTTAGGTTAATGGACTATTTGTTGGGCTACTCGGGGGCCTTTAGGAGAATTAAGATTGAACATTCTAATGGACCTTGAATATCTAATATTGAGCCACAATATAATTCAAGCCCATAAATATTAATTAATCCCACTACATAATTAATATCATGACTATCCATCTTAACCCATATTATACTCAATATGGCTCTAAGGTCATTATTTCTCGTGTTTAAGATTATCAAGCCCATTAATTAATTTTGAAATAGCTTTAGTTAATTAATATCTTTTGTCCTTGGTCAAGGAATGGTTCAACATTATTATCCATATGGAAACTAATTTCACTTGCAAGATTTGGTATGATAAAGCTTATGAACCTCCCAAGGGGGGGCAAATCAAACAAGCGATTTGGATTTTTTTTTCAGATTAAATCTTAGCAATCACATGTGACTAATAATATTGTCCAAGATAAAAAGTATTGAATCTCATTGATTCGCTACCCATGATTCAAAGCAATAATTACCAATCTCACGTGATCCTATTTAAGGGACGAAGGTTAAGAAATAACGAACCATTCGAGGTCTGGGTTCAAGAATTTATCCTTCAGGTCTATTCAAATTGCATGTCATGCACTAGTATAATCTCTTGGTCAAGACAAGCCAAATCCCGAGCCTTACACTTCAACCTTTTGGGTTGTTCATTTACATCTAGGTCGTGAATAACGCTTTTTTAGTTGGCGTTAATTTAATCTTCGTGATCCGGTATCACTAAATTAACTACAATGTAATAATTACGATTTATTTTAAAAGAAATATATGTAATGAAATAATATTTAAAGCATCAATGATAAACAATTTATTGTAAATAAGTTCGAAAATAGGTTCGATTATACAAAGTAAAAAGCAAGATATTGTCTAAAAATCCCTTGGGCGAAAGATTAGTTCTATGGGAAACGTTGAGTAATATTTAAACAAAACAATGAATTATAATCTTTGCAAAAGCGATTTTAACTTCGGTTAGAAAAACGGGGCGGGTGATTCGATCAATAGAAGAGACATTAGAGCTTTTGAATCTTTTATTTGTGAGGCTGAATTAATTGATCTTCCTCTCCATGGTCGTAAGTTCACATGCTATAGATCAAATGGAAGTTGCAAAAGTCGTCTGGATAGATTCCTAGTTAACAATAATTGGCTTCTCAAATGGCCAGATTCTGCTCAAAAAGGTCTTCCAAGATCCATTTCGGATCATTGTCCAATTACTTTGGAAATAAAAGTACTGGATTGGGGGCCAAAGCCCTTCCGATTCATTAATGCATGGTTTGACCAACCCCAGTTTAAAGTTGCGGTTGCAGATTCGTGGAACAACAATCTGTTCAATGGCTGGGCGGGTTATGTTGTTAAGGAAAAATTGAAGAAGCTCAAGGAGGATCTCAAGCTATGGAATCAAAACACTTTTGGCTCCGTAGAAGCGAACATTGCTCATAATAGAAGGGAAATTCAGGAACTCGATGACATTGATGATAATGGGGGTTTGGATGAGGCAGGGGCCCAAAGGAGATCTATTCAAAAATCTCTTCCAGAAAAATAGTTTGGCTGCTCAAAAGGCTCGAATTAGATGGCTAAAGGAGGGGGACGTGAATTCCAGTTTTTTCCACCGAGCGATCAGACATAGAAGGAAATTAAATAAAATTTTGGGCATTCATATTGATGATCAGTGGATGGAGGATGTGGATACGGTAACATATGGGATTATGGAGCATTTCAGAAGGCATTTTAGCTCGACCAGAAACATTAGACCTTGTCTCGACCACGGGTTGGCAAGAAGGAAGGTTTCCAATGAAGACAATCATATGCTTACTGCCTTGTTCTTGGAACAGGAAATCAAGAGTGCAGTGTGGAGTTGTGAGAGCTCTAAAAGTCCGGGCCCGGACGGATTTAACTTCAAATTTATCAAGGAGAGTTGGGATGTGATCAAAGGCGACATCTTCAGAATGATGAATGAATTTCACAGAAATGCAAATCTGGTTCGTGGCTCTAATCCTTTGTTCATTGTTTTAATCCCCAAAAAAGACGAGGCCTTCAATCTCAATGATTTCCACCCTATCTCTCTTATTGGGTGTACCTACAAGATCCTCGCAAAAATCTTGGCAAATAGGCTGAGCAAAGTGGTGGATTCGGTGATCTCAGAAAATTAGAATGCGTTCTTCGCAAACAAACTCATACATGATGGAGTGGTCATTCTTAATGAAGTTATCGATGAGGCAAAAAGGAAGAAATTGGCCAGAATTTTCTTCAAGATTGATTTTGCCAAGCTTACGACTCTGTGAGTGGAGTTTTCTAGATGAGATGATGAGGATTATGGAGTTCAATGCTCAATGGAGAAAGTGGATAATCAAATACTAATGTCTTAGTTAATGGGAGAATTCAAGTTAAAAGGTTTAGGAGACCCTTTATCTCCTTTTATGAAGTGGCCGAAGGTCCGAGTTTAATGGTCAATAATTAACGATTTTGAAAACTTTGTTGGAGGTAGCCGAGATCGGTAGAGACAAGATCAAGATTTCTCATTTAAATTGATTTACACTATATTTTTGGCAAGTGCAAACCATGGCTAAGGGCGATGAAGTGTATATTTGATTTCGTCTCAAAGTTAATTTTGACAAGTGCAGCATAATGGGGGTCAATGTGGAAATAAATGTGTTAGAACAGATGCCGTCCACTCTTCAGTGTGAAATTGGCACTGTTCCGTTCTCATATTTGGGAATTAGAGTTGGGGTATATCATAAAAAAAATTGCGGAATGGGAGCACTTGGTTCATAGAGTTAAAGTGAAGTTGATTTCCTGGGATCATAAGAAATTGTCTTTTGGGGGAAGTATTACCATTGTGAAAGCGGTATTATCTGCTCTACCCATCTACCATCTATCTTTCTACCGTTTACCGAAAAAAATCTTGAGAGCTATTACCTCGATTCAGAGGAATTTCTTGTTGGGGGAGTGATAATGCGAGCAAAATGACATGGATTAAATGGGAATCTATATGTTCTCCAAAATCAAAGGGGGGGGGAGGGGGCTAGGGGTGAGAGAGCTGATCTCGTTTAACAAAACACTTATGGGTAAATGGTTATGGAGATATTGGGGGAATCAAAATTGTATATGGGCTAGGGTAATATCTTCTTCTCATGGGGTCTTGAGTGTGTGTGAGGGGTTTTTTACTTCGGTTGTGAGAAGTTCGAGTTGGTCAAGTTGGTGGAGGGATGTGGTAGGTCTAGGTTCGGGAGTGGAAGGTGTTGGGGTTATACTAGAAAATATGCTTTTACTTTGTATAATCAAACTGAATTTCTGTCTTATTTGCTAAAATAAATTATTTGTCATTGTTGCTTTAAATATGATTGAATGTTACATATATTTCTTTGCATATTGTTTCAATAAATAAGAATTACATTTAGTTAATTTAGTGATATCCCATCACGAAGATTAAATTAACAGTTCTTGTAAAAAACATAAGATTGAGATGAAAATGAACAATCCATTGAAAGGTTGAAATTGTCTTAAGAGATTTGACTAAAGATTATGATCTTGTTGAATAGACCTACAAAGAGGATAAATTCTTTAGTATTGAATATAGAAGAATTAGACCTCAGTGGTTCGATATTTCTTAATCCCCGTCCCTTAAATAAGATCTTGTGGAATTAATAACTATTGTTTTGACTTATAATGGGTAGAGAATCAATGTGATTCAATACTTTATAGAATAAATTACAAATAGGTGCAAGATTTCAACCCCCTTACTAATAGGTACCAACTTTTTTTACACTTACTATTAGGTGCAATTTTGTGATGATAAGACACTAATACCCTTATAGCTCATAACACTAAATAAAATATTAAATAAAAAAAGAAAAAAACAGTTTTCCCCCATCCCATCCCATTCCAAAACAAAACCCCCCAAATCGTGCCCAACCCCCCAAACCCAAAACACATCTGCCCACAAACAAATCCCCCATCACCTGCTAAAACACCCACATCCACCGCACCTCCCCTCCACCGCCCAAAACACCAGCCACCACCTGCACACCCGCCTCCGCCTCCGCCTCCGCTTCCACCACCGCACTAAATCTGTCGGCGTTCAAAACGAAGCGCATAAAATTTAAATATCTTCTAAGCCTTCCCCACCGCAAAATCCAGAACCCAAACCCAAAAATCCCCGCCGATGTGAATCGCAAGCCCCCCACCCCACCCACCACCCACGCAAAACCCAGAGCCGCCGCTGAGCACGGTTTTTCGGTGGAGCTCAAAGCTTGTTTTGGCGAACTCCAGAGAGAGAAAGGGGTTTTCGTGACGGCGAAACCCAGAGCCGCCACCACCTGTTGTCAAACCGCCGCCGGGTGAAGTTCAGATCTGTGAATTTTTTTTTTTTTTTATTTACAAATCTGTGAATTTTTTGAATTAATGCTGGATATGAATATTTGATATTTAACAAAGATTTGGGATATTTGATTTTTTTTTTTAAATCAATGCTGAATCAATTCTTTTTTTACAAAGATTCGGGATTATCGCCGCCCCTAATGTCTCATACCATCCTAATTCGATCTATTTTATTAAACAGTTCATGTATGGGATGCATATGCTACTGGGATTTTTCTAAGAAATCTGGATTTTCTGGGTTTATTGGAAGAAGATGCGGTGGATGGAGATGGAGATGGTGATTTCTGGATTTTTTTTCTTCTTCATATTTTTATGCATATGTCACGTCTTCATGCATATGTTCACGTGTGTTCGTGCATATGTTCATGTATTCATGCATGTTTACATGTGTCAATTTTTTTGTTTAGAAGTTAGATATGTAAATTTTTTGTATTTAAATATTTAATTTTTTATAATTTTTTACATTATAAATATGTCAATTTTAAAATGTAATGAAATAGAGTTCTTCATTGTAATGTATAAAATACAGTGAATAAGATATCGTAAAAATTCAAAACCCCCAAATTAAAAAAATCTCATATAATGAATGAAAAAATTCAATATTATCCTTAAGACAGTGGTAAAGAAAAGGGGGAATGATGGATGGATAAAAAAGCGGGTAATAAAGTAAATGTACTTTCTTCAGTTTGATTTGACGTGGGGAAGGGAAAAGCTAAAGAAGTAGAGAAAAGATTTTTTGTATTTTACCGGTTTTGGATGTAGAGAGAGAAGATGGAGCAAAAAGGTCCTTTTGGATGTAGCCATTTACAGAAATAAGGGCATTGAGGACAATACACGTCCCTTTTTGCACTAATTTTGAACTTATTAATAATAAAAGTTTTGAAATAACATTTATTAATAATTTATTTTACTTTATATCTTGGACAATATTATTAGTTACATGACGATTGTTAAGATTTAATATAGAGAATCGCAATGCAAACCAAAGGCTCATAAGTTTTATCATACCAAATCTTGCAAGTGAAATTTGTTTTCGGTATGGATAATAATATCGAGCTGATCTTACTCCAAGGAAAAAAATATTAATTAATATGAAGCTATTTAGTGGCTTAAATTAATTAATGGACTAGATAATCTTAAACACGAGAAATAATAACCGAGAACCATATTAACAGTAATATGAGTTAAGATGAATAGTACAATATTAATTATGTAGTGGGATTAATTAATATTTATGGACTTGAATAATATTGTGGCTCAATATTGATAATTCAAGATCCATTGGAAGGTTCAATCTTAATTCTAATAAAGGCTCCTCAAGTAGCTCAAAGATAAAGTCCAATAACTGGAAAAAGTGTTTAAAATAAAATAAATTATTGTTGCCTATTTTTCCATTTTTTTTCGAAAATAATTAAAGGAAGAAAGAGAAAAGATTTTATTGATTTACTTGAAAAGATTTTATGGAATAAGTATTCTTGGAGTACAAGATTATCCCATAAATTCAAGAAAAATCAAAGATCTTATTTCTTCCCAATTATTAAGAGATTTTATAAAATTTCTTGTAGAAATAGAGGAGAAGATTTTGTTGGGAGATATTTTGGGAAATATAATATATTGGATATATTCAAGATTGTATCTTGAAGAAGAAGCAAGGAAATTTCACAAGGGCCAATAAACCCTAAATTTTCGTCCCCCTCTGGATATATAAATAGGGGATGAATCTTTCATCCCCAGTGCAATTCCATGTGTTGGAAAAATTAGAAATCCACAAAGGTGATTAGAGGTGGACGGTACGACATACCGAATTTTTTTTTAAATCATATCGTTATTCAGATGCGAAATTTTCAAGATATCCGAAAAATTCATACCGTTGTCATCTTAAAAATTTAAGATATGCGAATTCGGTATACCAAAATTTCGATATCGAAAAAAAGTCATATCTGTTGTCATACCGAAATTTTCAGATATCTTAAATTTTCGATGATGACAACTAGATATCTAGAAAAAATTTTGATATATCGAAAATTTTGGTATTTTTGGTATATCGAAATTTTCGGTATGCCAATATTGATACCAAATATCGTACCATTGCAAAAATTGCTTCTACTTCAAACCAAACCAAAACCAAACCAAAACCCCAACAACAAGTAGTATATTCAAACCAAACCAAACCAAAAATTGGTATGCAATTCAAACCAAACCAAACCAAAAAATTGGTATGCAATTCAAACCGGACAATCTCAAAGATATTAACACCCCCAACAATCCCTAATTTAACACCCCAAATAATCCCTAATTTAACAAATTTCGATTCTTGCATAAAAAAAAAAAAAAAAAAGAGAGCATAACTTTATTAGAGATGTGAGGGAGAAAGAGCGGGTGGTCTGGCTGGGTTGACGGCGTGGTCACGTGGTGGATGGTTTGGCTGGGGACGGCGATTGATTGAAGAAATTGAAACTTGGGAGAGGAGGGAGGCGGAAAACAAGGGAGAGAGGAGGGCGAAGGCGGCGGCGGAGGCGATAATAACGCAGAGTGAGGAGGGGGGCGACAACCAGGGAGGAGAGAAATGTATGAGTCGAGGGAGTGGGGATGTAGATGGAGTTGTGGTTTTAATGGGAAGCAGGAGAGGAGAGAGGGAGAAGGGTGAGAAGGGGAGAACTGAGAAGGGGAGGCGGGTGGAGAAGGGTTAGGGTTTATTTTTGTGATTTGTGTTGTGTGTGTGTATATATATATATAATATAATTATTATTTATTTTAAAAAATATATATGAAATTGAATATAGGATTTTTAGATATTTAATATATCGAAAAATATTTCGTATATAATATAAAATATTTTATATTCATATCATATAATACCGAAATTTTCTATATTCATATACCATACTGCATCAAATTTTTTTGGTATGCCGAAAATTTCGATAGATTCGATATTTTTCGGTACGGTAAGTGCGGTATACCGGTATTTTCGGTATTTCCTCCAGCCCTAAAGGTGATGCAACATAATTTTATTTTTCCTTTTGTTAATTACTCGTGAACATCCTACCACCGGATTATTGAACAAGGACGAGGGAATACTTGAGAAGGCTCTTTGGGTTTGTTCGTGTGCACGGGTATCCATCTTCTCAACGGTTGTTACTCCAAGAGGTTAGTTCACGTAAACTCCTAGCAATTCCGTGTTGGGGTTATACTGGAAAGTATGTTTTTTACTTTGTATAACCAAACTGAATTTCTTATTTATTTACTGAAATAAATTATTTATCATTGTTAGATTAAATATGAATGAATATTATATATATTTACTGCATACCTGTTCAATAAATAGTACTTGTTACATTGTAGTTAATTTGGTGATACCAGATCACGGAAGATCAAATTAACAGTTCCTCGTAACTAAGTACAAAATTCACAACCTAGATGGAAATGAACAATGCATCGTGAAAGGTTGAAGTGTAAAGCTCAGATTGACTTGTCTTGACCAAGAGATTACACTAGTGCATTATGATGTGCTGAATAGGACTTACAAGAGGATAAATTCTTCAGCACTGAATATAGAAGAATTAGACCTCAGTGGTTCGTTATTTCTTAATCTCCGTTCCTTAAATAAGATCGTGTGAAATTAATAACTATTGCTTTGACTTATGATGGGAAGAGAATCAACGTGATTCAATACTTTATATCTTGGGCAATATTATTAGTTACACGGCGATTGCTAAGATTTAATACGGAGAATCGTGTGCAAGCACGTCTTGCTTGATTTGTCCCCTTGGTGGGCTCAGAAGCTTTATCATACCAAATCTTGCAAGTGGAAATTTATTTCCGGTATGGATAATAATGTTGAGCCGTCTTTACTCCAAGGATAAAGATATTAATTAATATAAAGCTTTTTCAGTGGCTTAATTAATTAGTGGACTAGATAATCTTAAACACGGAAAATAATAACCGGGAGCCATATTATTGTAGTATCGTAATACGGATTAAGATGGATAGTTCAATATTAATTTTATAGTGGAGTAAATTAATATTAATGGGCTTGAATAATATTTTGACTTAATATTATAGATGTTGGGGAATTAATTGCCCGGATCTATTCGGGATGAATATTTAAATACAAATTTAATTCTAACAATTATTACTAGCATGAATTAATCCTATATTAATCCAAATAATAATTCAACAACAAATCATGCATATAAACAGTTCACATAAATCCTACGCATGCGGAATTACAACGGGTTTACGTGAACTAACCTCTCGGAGTGACAACCGTTGAGAAGATGGATCCCGTTCACACGAACACACCAAAAGACCTTCTCAAGTATTCCCTTATCCTTGTTCAACAATCCGGTGGTAGGAACTCGCGAACAATTTAACAAAAGAAAAAAATAAAATTATGTTGCACCACCTTTGTGGATTTCTAATTTTTCCAACACATGGAATTGCCCTTGGGATGAAACATTCATCCCCTATTTATATATATAGGAGTGGTCGAAATTTTAGGGTGAAAATAAGATGGGAAAATCTTTTTCTTGATCTCCAAGAAATCTTGAATATATCTCATATATTATTTTCTCCATAATTAAATATTTCACAAAAATCCCACCTCCTAATATTATGGTGATTTTCGAAAATTTAAGAATAAAGGAATTCAAGATTTGGATCTTCTTGAATTTATGAGATATTCTTGTATTCCAAGAATACATATCTTCCATAATATCTTTCCAAGAAAATCAAGAAAATCTTTCCTCTCCTTATTTATTCAAAAATTTCGAAACTTTCTTAACAAATAACCAAGTGGGAGATTTCTTGAATTTAATAAGATCAACTTGTATTCCAAGAATACTTATCCTCATTCCATAACAAAATTCAAAGAAAATCTTTCTCCCTCTTTTATTTATTAATTTTGAAAATTAGGAAAAAATTAGGCAACAATAATTTATTTTATTTCAAACACCTTTTCAGTTATTGGACTTCATCTTTGGGCTACTTGAGGGGCCTTTAGGAGAATTAAGATTGGACCTTCCAATGGACTTTGAATATCTAATATTGAGCCATAATATTATTCAAGCCCATAAATATTAATTAATCCCACTACATAATTAATAATGCACTATCCATCTTAACCCATATTACCGTTAATATGACTGCCGGTCATTATTTCCCGTGTTTAAGATTATCCAGCCCATTAATTAATTCAAGCCACTTAAACAACTTTCCTTTAATTAATATCTTTTGTCCTTGGTCAAGGATCAGTTCAACATTATTATCCATACCGGAAACTAATTCCACTTGCAAGATTTGGTATGATAAATCTTATGAACCTCCCAAGGGGGCAAATCGAACAAGCGTACTTGCACACGATTCTTCGTATTAAAACTTAGCAATCGCATGTGACCAATAATATTGCCCAAGATATAAAGTATTGAATCTCATTGATTCTCTACCCGTCATAAGTCAAAGCAATAATTATTAACCACACACGATCCTATTTAAGGGACGAAGATTAAGAAATAATGAACCACTGAGGTCTAATTCTTCCTAATTCAGTGTTAAAGAATTTATCTTCCTGTAGGTCCTATTCAGTGCATCAGTCATGCACTAGTGTAATCTCTTGGTCAAGACAAGTCAATCTGAGCCTTACACTTCAACCTTTCACGATGGATTGTTCATTTCCATCTAAATCGTGAACAACGTACTTTTAGTTACAAGGGACTGTTAATTTAATCTTCTGTGATCTGATATCACTAAATTAAGTACAATGTAACACGTATTATTTATTGAACAATTATGCAGTATATATATGTAACATTCAATGATATTTAAAGCATCAGTGATAAATAATTTATTTCAGTAAATAAGACGGAAATTCAGTTTGGTTATACAAAGTAAAAACACACTTTCAAGTATAACCCCAACAATAGATTCATAGCTCATTGGAGGTCCAATCTTAATTCTCCTAATGACCCCTCAAATAGCCCAATTAAAGTCCAATTAATGAAAAGGAGAAGAAAATATTGTTGCCTATTTTTCCCTAATTATTTTAAAAAATAATGAGTAGGAGAGAGAAAGAGATTTTCTTGATTTTCTTGGAAATATTTTATGGAATAAGTATTCTTGAGATACAAGTTTATCCCATAAATTCAAGTAAGGGAAAAGATCTTGTTCCTTCCTATTTTATTTGTTTTTTTCGAAAATAATGGACAAAAAGGGAGAAGAAGATTTTGTTGGGAGATATTTTGGGAAATAGAATATATTGGATATATTTGTTGTGCCTGATTTATGTATCCCGGCCAACAAACAATAACTAGATAGTAGGATAACAATTTAGGCGATCAAAACAGATAAAATAGACGATATTTGGGGTATCTATGAATGAGACTACGTTTGGGGGTAACCAAGCCATGTATATTTCACTATAATTTCTGCCTAGAATACTAAGATTTTCAATCCTTTACATGAATTAGATATGAAATATTTATAGACCAGAAACTAGGTTTTCTTTGGGTTTTCATGGGCCTGAACGACCGGCTTCTAGGGTTAGCGATACCTGTCGGGTATCTCGTGATCTTCGGCCGAGATCTTCAACATCCGATACACTTACTCTGATTAGGTCCACAAAATCCGCTCCCTAATTAATCTGAATACATTCCTTCTTTACAGTGATAAGACTCGGTGCGACCTGCGGACATATGGAGCAAGTCGGCTTGCGACTTGGGCGAATCTTGTAAGTCACCCGACGACTTACTTCTTGCGTGGCTTTAGGCAAGGTGCCCGATCTTGACATATAAGTTGATATAATGGCTATTTGGAGCCCAGGTCGCCTCTCATGGCATTGGAGAGGCAAGTTGCCGTTCATGCGACTATCCCAGTGGTCGGGTTTATCCATGTTACAACAATTGCCCTTCAAGTCGAGGTCGCGTGCTTGCCTTGGAGCTTGGACTTGATTCATCATTTGGCCGACCTATGGTGAGTCGACCTAGGGAAGCGTTCCTGCGGCGATTCGTCATCCTCGGGCAGGCGAATCGTCGCCCTGATCTTGTGATATAATGGTGTGTTAGGCTGATGATGTGATGCGCCGCAAATCAACCCAACAGGAGATTGCGGTGATGACCACGCGCGATCCCCGCAATTTTATTGATGAGGTGGGCTGGAGGTTTGATTTATTTGCATCTTGGTCCTTCTTCCTTTGTTATAAATAGGCGAGGGTTTTAGAAGCCTAAAACCCTTCTCCGCCTTCTGCAAAGACATTCTTAAAAGTCCACGACTTTCCGGTGAACTTTCGAGGATTCGACGAAGATTGATTCAGGTAAACTCTGTTTCTTTTTAATATCTGCTATGGCCGCTGGTTCTTCAACGACTCCCGCTACTCCCCAGCCCATGACTTTGTCATCCTCGGATGAGGGCAATATTGTTATCGCTCAGCTTCGCCGCCACCACGACTTCAGTTCTGCCGCTGCCAATGTGGGGATGCCCTTGACTGTAGGTGCCCCCAGTGATAATTGGGATGATGATGGTAATGATGAGGATGATGATGAGCAGTTCTAGGAGGAATTGGTGGAAATTACCCACCTCCCTGTCTTGACTGTCAGTCCTCTCCGCACCGCTGCGCCGGAGAAGACGATGGCAGCGGGTCCTTCTGCCATGGCCCAAAAGTATGGGGCCTTTGAGCGAGCTTTCGATTACCACTCATACGAAGCTCGAGCTCCCTACAAGCGACATGAGCTTCAGTATCAGAAGTCGGTCAAATCGTCTTTCGTGGCATCAGAAGAGAAGTACCGATCCACTCTGTCTGATCGGTACGTGCGCTCACTTCACCGCCTATATAAGGTCCTCCAGGACGTACACTTTTATGGGGCAACTTCCGATGAGAGCGCCGAGCAGCCACCGCCTGGGATGATTGCTGTGAATGAGCATACCATAGAGGCCGAAATTCATTTCCCGCTGCATCTCGGCCATCTCCCACCTGCTCACGGCCTGGAATCAGAGCCTCACGCAGATTACTCTGAATGGTTGGAGTTACATTCTATCTACCATGACAGTACTGGGCAAGCCGAATTATATCGGTTGCTGAATCCAGGTGAAATTTCTTATGTGATGACGCCCGTTACCCAAGCCGGCGGTTACAATGCTGTGCGACTTTGTAAGGGTAGGGAGCTTTTGAGCGGGATTCCCAACAAGGTCGACGCCTGGCACAGGAAGTGGTGGTTCGTCGGTGGGGCATGGGAGTCTGTGGATCCTTCGAGTACTTTGCCCATATGCGTCCCGACAGACTATGCAGCTCGTGTTGAACATGGTAAATTTTATGCTTTTAGCTGTGAGGTCGTACTGATCTAATTCTCATTTATCTTGCAGTGTTCTCTCCTTCTACTGCCGACCTGTACTGGGACTTCTTGGAGGCCTACAACATCGTCCGTGATACTCCCCCGAGCTGTCGGGACATCAATGCCTTGAACTCGGAGGTCGATCGACTCAAGGCCGATCTGTACACATATCCTCGTCATCTCAAAATCCCTTGTAAGTTATTGTCAATACTTTGACAGCTTTATGCGAGAGTTGTATGACTAGATCTCTCTTTTTGTGAACAGTTCCTAATATCCCGGTCTACCGACGTCAACCGCCCGCCTCGGCGATGGCTGCTCGTAAGAAATCAGTGCTCGGACAAATGAAGCATGCGGTGGCCTCCGATGCCGCTCCTCCAAGCTCGACCCCTTCCGGTCCCTCTGCCGTTGACAAGGGAAAGAGAAAATCCACAGGGCCGACTCCGTCGGATTCTGAGCCTGCTCGGAAGAAGGTGAAGGAGGATATCGGTACGTACCGATCCGAGATAAACTAGGGACTCGGAAGGTCGCTACATCGCCCGACCTCACAGCCCTCCTCTGCTCCAGAAGGGGGTCGACACCCGAAGGATGACTCCTGGGTGGGCTGGGATGCAGCCCAGATGGACGAGTAAGTCAGATCACAAATTTTTGTTGGGGAATTAATTGCACGGATCTATTTGGGATGAATATTTAAACACAAATTTAATTCTACCAATTATTACTAGCATGAATTAATCCTATATTAATTCAAATAATAATTCAACAACAAATCATGCATATAAACAGTTCACATAAAACCTACGCATGCGGAATTTCTACGGGTTTACGTGAACTAACCTCTTGGAGTGGCAATGGTCTCGTCGATAAAAACACACCAAAAATCCTTCCCAAGTATTTCCTAGTCCTTGCTCGTCAATTCGGTGGAAGGAAGCTCGCGAACAATTAACAAAAGGGAAAATAAAAATTTGTTGCACCACCTTTGTGGATTTTCTAATTTTTCCAGCACATGGAATTGTACTTGGGGATGAAAGAATCATCCCCTATTTATAGATGAGGTGGTGGTCGAAATTCTTGGGAAAAATAATATGGGAAAATCTTTTTCTTGATATCCAAGAAATCTTGAATATATCTCATATATTCTTTTCTCCATAATTAAAATATTCCACAAAAATCCCACCTCCTCTTGTTATGGTATTTTCGAAAATAATAAGGAGTAAGAATCCAAGATTTGGATCTTCTTGAATTTATGAGATATTCTTGTATTCCAAGAATACATATCTTCCATAAAATCTTTTCAAGAAAATCAAGAAAATCTTTCTTTCCCTTATTCTTTCAAGATTTTCGAAATCTTCATATAAATAACCAAGTGGGAGATTTCTTGAATTTAATGAGATAATATTGTATTCCAAGAATACATATCTTCATTCCATAACAAAATTCAAAGAAAATCTTTCTCCCCCCTGTATTCATATTTTTCGAAAAAAATGAGGAAAAATAACAACAAAAAAATTATTTTATTTTTAAACACATTTTTCAGTTATTGGACTTTATGTTGGGCTACTTGAGGGGCCTTTAGGAGAATTAAGATTGGACCTTTCAATGGATCTTGAATTATCAATATTGAGCCACAATATTATTCAAGCCCATAAATATTAATTAATCTCACTACATAATTAATATTGCACTATCCATCTTAACCCATATTACAGTCAATATGGCTCCCGGTTATTATTTCTCGTGTTTAAGATTATCTAGCCCATTAATTAATTCAAGCCACTGAAATAGCTTTCCATTAATTAATATCTTTTATCCTTGGTAAAGGAACGGTTCAACATTATTATCCATACCGGAAACTAGTTCCACTTGTAAGATTTGGTATGATAAAACTTATGAACCTCCCAAGGGGGAAAATCGAACAAGCGTACTTGCACACGATTCTCCGTATTAAATCTTAGCAATCGCATGTGACCAATAATATTGCCCAAGATATAAAGTATTGAATCTCGTTGATTCTCTACCCGTGATAAGTCAAAGCAATAATTACTAACCACACACGATCCTATTTAAGGGACGAAGATTAAGAAATAACGAACCACTGAGGTCTAATTCTTCCTAGTTCAGTTCTGAAGAATTTGTCCTCCTGTAGGTCCTCTTCAGTGCACTAAACATGCACTAGTGTAATCTCTTGGTCAAGACAAGCCAATCTGAGCCTTACACTTCAATCTTTCACGATGGATTGTTCATTTCCATCTAGGTCGTGAATGGTGTACTTTTGGTTACAAGGAACTGTTAATTTAATCTTCTGTGATCTGGTATCACTAAATTATCTACAATGTAACACGTACTATTTATTGAACAGTTATGCAGTAAATATATGTAACATTCGATGATATTTAAAGCATCAGTGATAAACAATTTATTTCAGTAAATAAGACCGAAATTCAGTTTGATTATACAAAGTAAAAGCATACTTTCCAGTTATAATCCCAACAATCTCCCACTTATACTCAAAGTCTGCTTTTAAATATACTACAACATGTCTCGTGTAGTTCCTAATACGTGACATATAATGTCACCTACACGAACCTAATAATGTCTCCCACTTATACTCAAAGCAGATTGACAACGGTCTTGACACCCATCTCTTCCACATGTCTCTTGAATGTATTCTGAGGCAGACCCTTTGTGAATGGATCTGCTAGGTTATCTTCTGACGCGATCTTTACCACCTCTATATCTCATCTCTTAACGATTTCTCGTATAAGATGGTATTTTCTTTCAATGTGTTTGCTGGCCTTGTGGGCTATTGGTTCCCTTGAATTTGCAACTGCTCCGACATTGTCACAATAAACAGTGATTGTGCTGGGAAAATTCGGAACTACATCCAAGTCCACTAGGAAGTTCTTGAGCCAAACCGCTTCTTTCGCTGCCTCGCAAGCAGCTACATATTCGGCTTCCATGGTAGAATCTGCAATGCATTTTTGCTTAACGCTTCTCCATGTCATGGCTCGTCCCCCCATGCAAAACACACTACCGGAGGTAGATTTACTGTAATCTAAGTCTGATTAGAAATCCGAGTCCGTATAGCAGATGGGGATTAGACTATCTGACTGATAAACCAACATTCTATCTCGAGTTCTTTTCAGATACTTCAGAATATTTTTAACTGCCGTCCAATGTTTTTTCCCCGGGTTACTTTGATATCTTGCCACCATGCCAACGGCAAAGCAGATATCCGGTCTCATGCACAACATTGCATACATAAGGCTTCCGACAGCCGAAGCATAAGGAATGTCTTTCATGTTATCTATCTCCTTTTGTGTCTTAGGGCACATTTTCTTGGATAGATGGATTCCATGCCTGAAAGATACGAAGCCTTTCTTGGAATCCTGCATGCTGAATCGTTTCAAGACAGTGTCTATGTATGAAGCTTGCGATAAGCCTATCATCATTTTCTTGCGATCACGAGTGATCTTGATCCCAAGGATGTGCCCGGCTTCCCCTAAGTCCTTCATATCAAACTGTTTTGAAAGCCATGCCCTTACGTCTGATAACACCTTTACATCGTTCCCGATGAGCAAAATGTCATCTACGTATAGTACTAAGAATACCAATGCAGTTCCGACACGCTTTTTGTACACACAACTTTCGAACTCGTTTTGATCAAACCCATAAGACTTTATAACCTGATCAAAACATTGGTTCCAAGCTCTGGATGCTTGTTTGAGTCCTTAAATGGACTTCATGAGCTTACAAACTAGGTGTTCTTGGCCATTTTCAATGAAGCCTTGGGGTTGTTGCATATAGATTTCTTCATCAAGACTTCCGTTAAGGAAAGTTGTCTTGACATCCATTTGCCAGATTTCAAAATCGAGATGCGCAACAATCGACAAGAGAATTCAGATGGACTTGAGCATTGCTACAGGTGAAAAAGTTTCCTCATAGTCGATCCCTTCTTTCTGAGTATAACCTTTCGCCACAAGCCTTGCCTTGAAGGTTTCCACCTTCCCGTCCGGTCCTTTTTTTCTCTTGTATACCCACTTGCAACCAATGGGTTTGACCCCATTAAGTGGTTCGACTAGCTCCCACACTCTGTTATGATCCATAGAACCCATTTCGGCTTTCATTGTTTTTTGCCAAGAACCCTCATCCTTGTCTTGGATTGCCTCATCATATATCCATGGGTCTGATTCGTCTTGTCCGGGAATCAAGTCCGAGGACTCTCCTATCCCCATGAATCTCTCGGGCTGTCTAACAACCCTCCCACTACGACGAGGTTCCGGTTGTGAAAGTGTGTCGTTTGGTATGTCATCTTGTACAGTTGGCAATGAGGTTAGCCCCCTTAGCTCATTTAAGGTAATCTCACTTCTGGGTCTTCTTTCGTTCATATAGTCTTCTTCCAAAAATCTAAAGTGGGTGCTTATTACCACCTTTTGATCTTCGGGACCATAGAACATACACCCTTTTGTTCCCTCGGGGTATCCTATAAACAACCTTAATTCTAATCGAGGATCCAATTTTCCGGCTTCCTTGTCCAACACATAGGCCGGACACCCCCAAATTCTCATGTGTCTCAAACTGGGCTTGCGCCCGGTCTACAATTCTTTGGGAGTTTTGGGAACCGATTTGGATGGCACCAAGTTCAGAATGTAAGCCGCTGTTTCCAAGGCATGACCCCAGAACGACTTGGGAAGATCCGCATAACTCACATTGATCTAACCATTTCCAAAAGAGTTCTATTACTTCGCTCTGCAACCCCATTTTGTTGAGGGGTTCCGGGTGCAGTTAGCTGGGATACAATCCCTTCATCTAACAAGTAGTTCAAAAACTCATCGCTGAGGTACTCGCCTCCACGATCGGATCGTAGAGACTTGATACGTTTTTCCCTATGATTCTCTGCTTGAGCCTTAAATTCTTTGAATTTCTCAAAGGTCTCAGATTTATGCTTCATAAGGAAAATATAATCGTACCTTGAGTAATCATCAATAAAAGTGATGAAATACTCATAACCTCCTCTTGCTTTGGTTGACATTGGACCACATACGTCTGTGTGAATGATTTCTAACACTTCTTTGGCTCTATTCCCCTTGGCTCCGAATGCCCTCTTGGTCATTTTACCCTCCAAACATGATTCGCAGGTTGGAATTGGTTCAACTTTGAGAGACTCCAGTGAACCATCTTCTACCAACCTTTGGATCCTCTTTGGATTAATATGTCCCAATCTTAGATGCCATAGAAGTGTTTCGTTCACGTCTGATGAACGTTTTCTTTTATCGGAAACAATTGATGTGTTATAGGATGCATTTTGTGAGTGATGTGCACAGTTAATTGTATAGAGATTATTCGACAACGTTCCATGACAGATAAATTTATCATAAAGAGAAATGGTAACAACTTTATCAAAAGTTACCGAATATCCATCAAGGTAAAGTTTAGAAACCGAAATTAAATTCTTTCTAAAATTCGGAACGTAAAGAACATCTCTTAAAATTAAAACTCTGTCTTCAAAAGACAAGTGCACTTCTCCCACTGCTTCAGCTGCAACTCTTGTAGCATTGCCCAGTGTGATGAGGATCTCACTCCCACTAAGTTGCCGGGTCCGCTTGAACCCCTGTAAAGTGAAACAAACATGATCAGTGGATCCCGTATCCACCACCCATAAATGGGAGGCATACGCCGCTAAGCAAGTTTCAAACTAGTGCGTGAGAATTACCTTTCTTTCCATTCCTTTTGGGTTTGGAACAGGCTGACCTCCAATGTCCTTTTTCACCGCACTTGAAGCACCTCCCCTTAGCTGGCTTGCTCACTCCTCCACCTCCCTTCATCTTTTCTTTGCCTTTGGCAACACTTGAGTTCATTTGCTTGTGGCTTTTGTCCTTTTTTTTGTTCTTACCACCCCTTGGCCTAGAAGAAGAAAAAGGTCCATTTGCCACCAAGGCTTGGCTCTTTTGCCCCAATATCGCCTCTGCCGAGACCAAAGCTTGCAATAGATCAGGCATCGAGAACTTCGATTATTCATCCGGTAGTTCGGCTGAACTGCATTCAAAACTTTTCGGCAGAGAGTGGAGCAAGAAATCGATTTGGGTCTCGATGTCGTATTCAGCGCCAAGTACCTCAAGTTTGTTAAGGTGAGCCATCATCTGGAGAACATGCTCCCTTACGGGGTTTCCCTCCACCATTTTCATAGAGAGCAAGTCCCTCATAGTGATCTGACGAGCCACACGATTCTGATGTTGAAACATCGCTTTAAGACTAGTCATGATGTCTGCAGCGGTCTCAACGTTCTGGTGTTGGTGTTGCAACACATCTGACATTGAAGCCAAGATGGTACACTTTGCCATTAGATTTTGAACGCTCCGGTCAAAGATACTCTTTCTTAACCGATTTAGTTGACTCATCATTTGGCTTTTCTGGTTTAGGTGTAGTGAGAACCCAGTTATGGCTTTGTGCAGTGAGGACAATAGTGAGTTTAAGACTCCAATCAACGAAGTTTTCACCAGTAAGTAAATTGTCTTTAAGTATATTGAACATTGGATTAAAAGGTTGCGACATGATGAACTAAAATAAATAATAATATGCATAAGCACAAATATATCACAAGGTTCGATCACATGTTTCATATTAAAATCTCAAAAAAATATGAACATGCATCACCAACATCTCAAAAAAACAGTTTAAATAAGCCACGTGGGGTGGGTCATTATTTAAACACATTCAACGAGTTACAAACAAGAACAATTCACAAACCATTAATATCTAGATTAATAGTTGGCTCACTTGACCAATATAAAATTGAGGGGACTTTGGGAAGTATATGCATATCAATTTTATACCTAAGTAATAACCATGACTAAATACATAATTATTATTTCGCTTTTGAACGAGCCTCGTGGGAGGGTCATCGCTCCACTAGTAATAATCCACAATCATCCATTTGGAATTTATTCATGTGAAAGCTATCTTTTGACCAAATCCGGGGGAAATTTCTCCAAAAGAATTCACAAATAAATAAATCATGGAGGTCAAAATTAATTCAATTTTATTATCCATAAAATTTTCAATTAATTATTTAAGCATACTTAGTAATTTTCGAAAGTGAGATTTTTCAAAACATTTTCTCATGCATCGCAAATTTAAACACAATTTAAATAAGCATAAAATAATGCATAACATCAAAACAAAAAATTAAACATATTGGGCACATATATCCAATTGTCATGGTTAATTTTTTGTCATGTCTTGATCTTGAGAAATCGTCTTCATAGCCTTCATCGTTCGTCTCGAAAAGCTCCCACTTGACCGTCTTTAAAAAATGCCTTGTCAAGCCATGCCATCATCGACCCATTTCGCTGGTCGGAGTGACCGCTTAGCACTCCCCGGCCCGTGTCGAGTGGCGCCCGGCGTTGCAGGCGCCGGGCGCCGGGCGCGACGTCGCCCGACGGCGGTGACGTCAGCTTCAGCGGCCCTCGGCGGATCGGCGGCGTCGCGCATACAGCCAGCGCCCCGCCCATGCCGATCGCCTCGTATACCCCCCCTCGCCCGGCGCCCGCCTGCATCCGTCGCGCCACCCGCCCGCGATCGCCAAGCATCAATATACGCCCGCCTAAGCTCCCGCCAGCGCCGCGAGATATGCCCCCGCCCGCGCCCGGGCTAATCTCGCGCGTGCTCGGCCTGACGCCTTGACCCACTCCCGTGCGTGCCCACCAGCGTCCGCGTCGCACGCGTGCCTCCTTTGGCACGTTTCGCGCGACGCACGCTGCCTACGTCCGATTCAGGATCCCGTCTTTTAATTCTTCGTCTCCGTCTCCTTTTCTGATCCGGTTACAATTTTTTTATAAAAATAAATAAACCTAGATCTAGACTAATCTATTACATTGATCAAATCAAACAAATTCTAATCTACTTTCGTGATTTTTTCTCGAGGCAAAAGCGAATTCGAGCGAATCGAATTAAAAAACCACAATTTATATGCATGCATAAATAAACACATTAAATTCCATGAAAATTGGATACCTGCAAAAAAGATCTAGCAAGTCTACTATCCAATTTAAAATTTAATGAAAACGAATTAAATTACAATTTAAAAATCAGAGCCCGAAACTTGGCTCTGATACCATTTGTTGGGGAATTAATTGCACTGATCTATTCAGGATGAATATTTAAATAAAATTTAATTCTACAAATTATTACTACCATGAATTAATCCTATATTAATTCAAATAATAATTCAACAACAAATCATGCATATAAACAGTTCACATAAAACCTACGCATTCGGAATTTCTACGGGTTTATGTGAACTAACCTCTTGGAGTGATAATGGTCTCGTCGATAAAAACACACCAAAAAGCCTTCCCAAGTATTCCCTAGTCCTTTCTCGTCAATCGGTGGAAGGAAGCTCGCGAACAATTAACAAAAGGGAAAATAAAAATTTGTTGCACCACCTTTGTGGATTTTCTAATTTTTTCAGCACATGGAATTGTACTTGGGGATGAAAGAATCATCCCCTATTTATAGATGAGGTGGTGGTCGAAATTCTTGGGAAAAATAATATGGGAAAATCTTTTTCTTGATCTCCAAGAAATCTTGAATATATCTCATATATTCTTTTCTCCATAATTAAAATATTCCACAAAAATCCCACCTCCTCTTGTTATGGTATTTTCGAAAATAATAAGGAGTAAGAATCCAAGATTTGGATCTTCTTGAATTTATGAGATATTCTTGTATTCCAAGAATACATATCTTCCATAATATTTTTTCAAGAAAATCAAGAAAATCTTTATTTCCCTTATTCTTTCAAGATTTTCGAAATCTTCATATAAATAACCAAGTGGGAGATTTCTTGAATTTAATGAGATAATCTAGTATTCCAAGAATACATATCTTCATTCCATAACAAAATTCAAAGAAAAACTTTCTCCCCCTTTTATTCATATTTTTTGAAAAAATGAGGAAAAATAGCAACAAAAATTTATTTTATTTTTAAACATTTTTTTCAGTTATTGGAATTTATGTTGGGCTACTTGAGGGGCCTTTAGGAGAATTAAGATTGGATCTTCCAATGGATCTTGAATTATCAATATTGAGCCACAATATTATTCAAGCCCATAAATATTAATTAATCCCACTACATAATTAATATTTCACTATCCATCTTAACCCATATTACAGTCAATATGGCTCCCGGTTATTATTTTCCGTGTTTAAGATTATCTAGCCCATTAATTAATTCAAGCCATCAAATAACTTTCCATTAATTAATATCTTTTATCCTTGGTAAAGGAACGGTTCAACATTATTATCCATACCAGGAAACTAGTTCCACTTGCAAGATTTGGTATGATAAAACTTATGAACCTCCCAAGGGGAAAATCGAACAAAGTGCATTTGCTTACACGATTCTCCGATTAAATCTTAGCAATCGCATGTGACCAATAATATTGCCCAAGATATAAAGTATTGAATCTCGTTGATTCTCTACCCGTAATAAGTCAAAGCAATAATTACTAACCACACGCGATCCTATTCAAGGGACGAAGATTAAGAAATAACGAACCACCGAGGTCTAATTCTTCCTAGTTCGCCTCAAGAATTTGTCCTCCTCAGAGGGTCCTATTCAAAGGCATCGATCATGCACTAGTGTAATCTCTTGGTCAAGACAAACCAATCTGAGCCATACACTTCAACCTTTCACGATGGATTTTTTCATTTCCATCTAGGTCGTGAATGGTGTACTTTTGGTTACAAGGAACTGTTAATTTAATCTTCTGTGATCTGGTATCACTAAATTAACTACAATGTAACATGTACTATTTATTGAACAATTATGCAGTAAATATATGTAACATTCGATGATATTTAAAGCATCAGTGATAAACAATTTATTTCAGTAAATAAGACCGAAATTCAGTTTGATTATACAAAGTAAAAGCATACTTTCCCGTATAATCCCAACAATTTTCTTTAATCTCCATCACTGTTTTACTGACGATTCGTATTTTTATGTAGCTCGGAGCTCACGCCGCACAAATTCTCCCCGGAGGTGCTGACCTTTTTGAGGTCGCCCCAGCTCATTTCGGCTGGGGTCCCCGAAGGTTGGCCAACTTATCTCTCACGGGGCCTGCAGAACTTGACCCCCGGGGGTGGACGCAAATGGACCACGCCAATGCCCATCGTCAGAAAATGGCGGACAATTTATACTCGGCTCTCATCCACTCCCAGAAAGCGACCTTCTTTCTGGAAAAGTCCAGCGCCCAGTTGGAGTCGGAGCTCGAGAACCTGAGGAAGGTGCAAGCGAGGGTTGCCGACCAGGCCAAATCGATCTTCTCTGCGGCCGAGACCCGGAAGAACTTGGAGACTTCCAACTCCAAGTTGACTCAAAAAATTTCAGATCTCGAGGGTCGCTTGGTGGAAGTTGAGGGCGAGCTCGCGGCGGAGAGAGCGAGTGTGGCTCGAGTCGAGGGTGAACTGGCCGAGGCTAGGAAGAAGTTGGTCACCAAGGAGGCACAGTTTAAGGGGGCCGAGGAGCTGAACGCCAACTTTACTTATGTGATGGCGTTCGTCGGGGCCATCCGAATTTATCTTGCTGTGAACCCAACTGACGACCTCAGCAGTTTTGTCACCAAGCTATCCGACTACATTCGTGATAACCCTCCTACCCCCAGCTTCATGCTGGAGATCAAGGATTTGGAAGACATGGGCATTGACCTCTCATTTTTTGCCAATCCGAGCAGGATTGTGCGCCCAACTTCTGATCCCGATGAGACTCAATCGGGTCCTCTTGATTCGGCCCCTGAGACCCCTTTGGAACGATCCGACCTTCTCCAGAGGTCGCATGGGGGGAGGCTGTAGAGAGGTCGGGTGCCGATCCTGCTGGGGATGCCATCATCCCTGGTCTCTGATGGGGATGCTTATCAGGATTCCAATTGTTCTTAAGAATGATAACATCAAGAATCCTGATAAGAAAAAAGAGATTGAGAAGTTGTTGAACCCCATCCCCAAAACACTTTTGATCAACAAGCTTTGAAGTTGGTGTCCGTTTAGAAATCGCAGCGAAATCGAGCAGTGGCAGATTACTTGGTGTATTTTGTTTTTCGTTGGCTTTAGGCCGCTTACTGTAATCATCTTTCGAACTCCCTAATGTATCGACCTTCGGACCTTTGTTATTAATGAACATTTCATCCTCTTTCTTCCTTTGTTGTGTCGACTTGATTTCCTTATGCGACTTTTTCTTAGAATTGCTTTTGTTCTTACCGTCTTAATGCGATTTATCCTAAACTTTGCTTAGTCATCTTACAAATTCGGGGGAGGATCCCGCCTCTTTGGGTGGTGACCTTGCCGCTAGTATGTCGAAAGTCGTACCTCGGGTGGTCGATATTTTAATATACGCTACCCCCTCGGTTTTCACACAGGAATTTTAAAAAGAAGAAATGATAGTATTATATCTGACCGAATTATTTACAAGGATGCGATTTCGAACCTACTGATAATACTTCTTCAGGTGAGTCGCGTTCCACGGATACTGAGCCTTAGTGTCATCCGGATATTCGAGCTCGTAGGAGCCGCTTGACAGGACTTTTGTGACCTTGAACGGGCCTTCCCAATTTGGACTAAAAGTCCCTTTAGATGTACCAAGTATCTTTTTTAACACCAAGTCTCCTTTTTTTGAATTGGTGATGTCACACTTTAGAATTATAGTACTTCTTCGATTGTTGTTTATATCTCGCATTTCTTATGTTGGCCTCTAGCCGTTTCTCCTCGAGTAGGTCCAGGTTTCTAGCTAAAGCCTCGTTATTGTGGTCGATCGTGGCTTGGCTTGTGCGGAGACTAGGAATGTTGACCTCCGCGGGTATGACCGCCTCGGTTCCAAAGGCCATTGAGTAGGGGGTCTCCCCTGTTGGATTTTGGCAGGTCGTCCTTGTTGGGGAATTATTTGCCCGGATCTATTCGGGATGAATTTTTAAATATAAATTTAATTCTAACAATTATTATTAGCATGAATTAATCATATATTAATTCAAATAATAATTCAACAACAAATCATGCATATAAACGGTTCACATAAATCCTACGCATGCGGAATTGCTACAGGTTTACGTGAACTAACCTCTTGGAGTGACAACCGTTGAGAAGATGGATCCCGTTCACACGAACACACCAAAAGACCTTCTCAAGTATTCCCTTATCCTTGTTCAACAATCCGGTGGTAGGAACTCGCGAACAATTTAACAAAAGGAAAAAAATAAAATTATGTTGCACCACCTTTATGGATTTCTAATTTTTCCAACACATGAAATTGCCCTTGGGAATGAAAAAATCACCCCCTATTTATAAGAGGATGGTGGCCGATTTTTTGCTAGAAAAAAGGGAGAGAAAATCTCTTTCTTGATTTCCAAGAAATCTTGAATATATATCCAATATATTCTTTTCTCCATAATTAAAATATTCCTTAAAATCCCACTCTCTTATTGTTATATATTTTCAAAATTTTAGGATAAAGATTCCAAGATTTGGATCCTCTTGAATTTATGAGATACACTTGTATTTCAAGAATACATTTCTTCCATAATATCTTTTCAAGAAAATCTTTCTTTCCCTTTATTTCTCATAATTTTCGAAAAACCCACATAAATAACTAAGTGGGAGATTTCTTGAATTTAATGAGATAATCTTGTATTCCAAGAATACATATCCTTATTCCATAAAAAAATTCAAAGAAAATCTTTCTCCCCTTTTTATTCATGTTTTTCGAAAAAAATTGGAAAAAATAAGCACCCATAATTTATTTTATATTAAACACCTTTTCAGTTATTGGACATTATGTTTGGGCTACTTGAGGGGCCTTTAGGAGAATTAAGATTTGACCTTCTAATGGACTTTGAATATCTAATATTGAGCCACAATATTATTCAAGCCCATAAATATTAATTAATCTCACTACATAATTAATATTGCACTATCCATCTTAACCAATATTACTGTTAATATGACTCCCGGTCATTATTTTCCGTGTTTAAGATTATCTAGCCCATTAATTAATTCAAACCACTGAAACAACTTTCCTTTAATTAATATCTTTTGTCCTTGGTCAAGTAACGGTTCAACATTATTATCCATACCGGAAACTAATTGCACTTGCAAGATTTGGTATGATAAATCTTATGAACCTCCCAAGGGGGCAAACCGTCGAACAAAGCGATTTTGCATTACGATTCTTCGTATTAAATCTTAGCAATCGCATGTGACCAATAATATTGTCCAAGATATAAAGTATTGAATCTCATTGATTCTCTACCCGTCATAAGTCAAAACAATAATTATTAACCACACACGATCCTATTTAAGGAAAAGAAATAACGAACCAATGAGGTCTAATTCTTCCTAATTCAGTGCTGAAGAATTGGTCCTCCTGTAGGTCCTATTCAGTGCATCAGTCATGCACTAGTGTAATCTCTTGGTCAAGATAAGCCAATCTGAGCCTTACACTTCAACCTTTCACGATGGATTGTTCATTTCCATCTAGGTCGTGAACAGTATACTTTTTAGTTACAAGGGGCTGATAATTTAATCTTCAGTGATCTGGTATCACTAAATTAACTACAATGTAACACGTACTGTTTATTGAACAGTTATGCAATAAATATATGTAACATTCAATGATATTTAAAGCATCAGTGATAAATAATTTATTTCAAAGAATAAGATGTAAATTCAGTTTGGTTATACAAAGTAAAATCATACTTTCCAGTATAACCCCAACAATCTCCCACTTATACTCAAAGTATGCTTTTAAGTATACTACAACATATCTCGTGTAGTTCCTAATGTGTGACATCTAATGTCACCTACACGAACCTAATTAATATCTCCCACTTATACTCAAAGCAGATTGGCAACGGTCTTGACACCCATTCCTTCCACATGTCTCTCGAATGTGTTCTCGAGGACCACTTTGTGAATGGATCCGCTAGGTTGTCTTCGACGCGATCTTTGTCACCTTATATCTCCTATCTTAACGATTTCTGATAAGATGGTATTTTTTCAATGTGTTTGATGGCCTTGTGGGCTCTTGGTTCCCTTGAATTTGCAAATCGCTTCCCAAGATTATCACAAGAAATGATGATTGTGTTGGGCAAATTCGAAATTACATCCAAGTCCACTATGAAGTTCTTGAGCCAAACCGCTTTTTTCACGCCTCTCAAGTTAGACTACGATTCGCCTTCCATGGTAGAATCGGCAATGCATTTCGCTTAACGCTTCTCCATGTCATGGCTCCTCCCCCATGCGAAAAACACACTACCGGAGGTAGATTTTTTGGAATCTAAGTCTGATTGGAAATTCGAGTCCGTAACCGATGGGGATTAGATCGTTCGACCGATAAACTAACATTCTATCCCGAGTTCTTTTCAGATACTTCGTAATGTTCTTAACTGCCGTCCAATGCTCTTTTCCCGGATTACTTTGATATCTTGCCACCATGCCAACGGCAAAGCACATATCCGGTCTCGTTCACAGCATTGCATACATAAGGCTTCCAACAGTCGAAGCATAAGGAATGTCTTTCATGTCATCTACCTCTTTTTGTGTCTTAGGGCACATTTCCCTGGATAGATGGATTCCATGTCTGAAAGGTACGAAGCCTTTCTTGGAATCCTGCATGCTGAATCGCTTCAAGACAGCGTCTATATATGAAGCTTGCGATAAGCCTATCATCATTTTCTTGCGATCTCGAGTGATCTTGATCCCAAGGATGTGCCCGGCTTCCCCTAAGTCCTTCATATCAAACTCTTTTGAAAGTCATGCCCTTACGTCTGATAACACCTTTACATCATCACCGATGAGCAGAATGTCATCTACGTATAGTACTAAGAATACCAATGCAGTTTCGACACGTTTCTTGTACACACAACTTTCGTTTTCATTTTGATCAAACCCATAAGATTTTATTACTTGATCAAAACATTGGTTCCAAGCTTTGGATGCTTGTTTGAGTCCATAAATGGACTTCTTGAGCTCGCAAACTAGATTTTCTTGGTCTTTTCCAATGAAGCCTTCGGGTTTTTGCATATAGATTTCTTCTTCAAGACTTCCGTTGAGAAAAGTTATCTTGACATCCATTTTCCAGATCTCAAAATCGAGATGCGCAACTATCGACAAGAGAATACAGATGGACTTGAGCATAGCTACAGGTGAAAAGATCTCCTCATAGTCGATCCCTTCTTTCTGAGTGTATCCTTTTTGCCACAAGTCTAGCCTTAAAGGTTTCTACCTTCCCGACCGGTCCTCTTTTTCTCTTGTATACCCACTTGCACCCAACGGGCTTGACCCCATTTAGTGGTTCGACTAGCTCCCACACCTTATTATGATCCATAGAACCCATCTCGACTTCCATTGTCGTTTGCCAAGAATCCGCATCCTTGTCTTGGATTGCCTCATGGTAAGTCCATGGGTCTGATTCATCTTTACAGGGGACCAAGTCCAATGACTATCCTATCCCCATGAATCTCTTGGGCTGTCTCACAACCCTCCCACTACGACGAGGTTCCGGTTGTGTAAATGTGTCGTTTGGTATGTCAACTTGTACACTAGGCATTGAGGTAAGCCTTTTTAGCTCATCTAAGGTAATCTCGCTTCTGAATTTTCTATCGTTCATATAGTCTTCTTCCAAGAATCTAAAGTGCGTACTGATTACCACTTTTTGATCTTCGGGACTATTGAACATGCACCATTTCGTTCCTTCGGGGTACCCTATAAACAACCTTAATTCTGATCGTGGATCCAATTTACCAGCTTCCTTGTCCAACAAGTATGCCGGACACCCCCAGATTCTCATGTGTCCTAAACTGGGCTTGCGCCCGATCCACAACTCTTTAGGGGTTTTGGGAACCGATTTGGATGACACCGGGTTTAGAATGTAAGCCGTTGTTTCCAAGGCGTGACCCCAAAATGATTTGGGTAGATCTGCATAACTCATCATTGATCTGACCATTTCTAAAAGAGTTCTATTTCTTCGTTCTGCAACCCCATTTTGTTGAGGGGTTCCGGGTGCAGTCAACTGGGATACAATCCCTTCATCTGACAAGTAGTTCAAAAATCATCGCTGAGGTATTCACCTCCAAGATCAGATCGTAGAGACTTGATACGTTTATCCCTATTATTCTCTGCTTGAGCCTTAAATTCTATGAATTTATCGAAGGTCTCAGATTTATGCTTCATAAGGTAAATGTATCCATATCTTGAGTAATCATCGATAAAAGTAACGAAATACTCATAACCTCCTCTTGCTTTGATTGACATTGGACCACATACATCTGTGTGAACGATTTCCAATATTTCTTTGGCTCTATTCCCCTTGGCTCCGAATGCCCTCTTGGTCATTTTACCCTCCAAACATGATTCGCAAGTTGGAAATGGTTCAACCCGGAGATACTCCAATGAACCATCTTGAACCAAACTTTGGATCCTTTTTGGATTAATATGACCTAGTCTTAGATGCCATAGAAGTGTTTCATTCACATCGATGAACGTTCTCTTTTATCCGAAACAGTCGATGTGTTATAGGATGTGTTTTGCGTGTGGTGTGCACTTTTAATAGTGTAGATATTGTTCATCAATGTCCCATAATAAATACACTCATCATTTCAAGAAATGATGTCATTCTTATTAAAAGAAACTAAGTATCCATTAACATAATTTTAGAAACTGAAAGTGAATTCTTTCTAAAACTGGGAACATAAAGAACGTCTCTCAAAACTAAAATTCTATCACTAAAAGATAGGTGCACTACGCCGCCATCGCTTTTAACCACTACTCATGTAAAGATCGCAATATCTGCTACTCACCTAGCATATTGCAGTAACGCTACTTTCGTGGATTTGCAATACCCGCTACCTACGTAGCATTGCAATAACCGTTACTTAAATAGTATTGCAATATCTGCTACTTACGTAGCATTGCAATAACCGCTACTTTCGTAACATCGCCCATGGAGATGATGGTCTCACTCCCACTAAATCGTTGGATTATCCAGAATCCTTGAAACATTGAAACAAACATGATTAGTGGTTCTCGTATTCACTACCCACATATGGGAGCATACGCTGTTAAACAAGTTTCAACAATTAGTGTTTGAGAATTACCCTTCTTCCCAACCTTTTTAGGCTTGAGACAGGCTGACCTCCAATGTCTTCTTAGACCACAATTAAGCATTTTTTGTTTGTCAGTCTTCTTCTTGACACCTCTTAATGCCATTTTCTTCGAGAACAAATTTTGTATGGCTATCTCTCTTCACGATTCTAGTGAGTGAAGAATTTGTTAAGATCTATCATAATAGCTGCAATGGTTTCCAAGTTCTGGTGTCGGTGTTGCAACACACCCGACGTTGAAGTCAAGATGATACACTTAGCCATTTTCTTGGATCCTAACCATTGCTTATGATGTCACTTATTTTCCTCTCAATCGTAGTCTTAGCGAGTGTAGGTTCGTCAAGGACGGACTTATGCGTGTTGCATGGTCAAGACAATATATAATTTCCAATCGACATATTTTTCTATATAACTCTATTGACTTAAAGTATATTAACAGTGGATTAAAAGGTTGCGACATGCTGAACTCAAATAAATAACTATTGTATAAACATAAAATTATCACATAAGTCGATTACATGATTCATATTAAAATCTCAAAAAAAATATGAACATGCATCAACCAACATCTCAAAATAGTGTAAATAAGCCACGTGGGGTGGGTCATCATTTAAACACATTCAAGTAGGTTACAAACCTTTAATATCCAGATTAATAGTTGGCTCTCACTTGACCAATATAAAATTGACAGGGACTTCGGGGAAGTATATGCATATCAATTTTATACCTAAGTAATAACCATGATTAAATACAGAATTACTATTTTGTTTTGAACGAGCCTCGTGGGGAGGGTCATCGTCGCCACTAATAATAACCCACAATCATCCTTTTGGAATTTATTCATGTGAAATCTATCTTTTGGCCGTCCCGTGGGGGGAATTTCTCCAAAAGAATCCACAAATAAATAAATCATGGAGGTCAAAATTAATTCAATTTTATTATCCGGAATAAAATTATCAATTAATTGTTCAAACATACTTAGTAATTTTCGAAGGTGAGATTTTTCAAAAAACATTTTCTCATGCATCGCATATTTAAACACAAATTTAAATAAGCATAATATAATGCAGAACATCAAAATAAAAAATTAAACACGTTGGGCACATATATCCAATTGTCACGGTTAAATTTTGTCATGTCTTGATCTTGAGAAATCGTCTTTATGGCCTTCATCGTTCGTCTCGAAAAGCTCCCACTTTACCGCAATAACAAAAATCGCCAAGTCAAGCCACGTCATCGACCAGCTCGCGGGTTAGAGTGCACGCCTTGCACTCCCCGACCGTGTCAATTGGCGCCCATGCACCACAAGATAAGTGTCTAACGACGTCACCCGAAGCGCTTTCGGTCACCTTCGAGAGTGTACAGCGTGCAGCGTCACAAGGCCTCGCCACGCCGAAGTCTCGGCCCAGATCCGCCGCCCGCCAGCGCCCCACCACATCGCCAAGATCGGCGTCGGCTTCGCCTTTTAGCACGATTCCGCCCGCGCCCATGCGAGTCGGCCCGATCCCTCACGCAGCGCTTCGGCCTTTTTTGCCCTCGCCCCACGCCGTCAGGCAGGCAAGCGTGCGTTCAACGGCTCCACCTTTTAAGACGTTTCGAGCGATGCATGCCACCTACGCCCAATTTCAGATATGTCCTTTAATTCTTTGTCTCTGCCTCCATTTCCGACCCGATTACAATTTATTTACGAAAAATAAATAAACATAGATCTAGACTAGTCTATTACATTGAACGAATCAAACAAATCCTAATCTACTCGTGGATTTTCTCACGAGGCAAAACGAATTCGAACGAATCAAATTAAAAAAAAATCACAATTTATATGCATGCATAAATATAAACATTCATCAAATACCATGACAATTGGATACCTGCAAAAAAAGAATCTAACAATTCTACTATCCAATTTCAAATTTAATGAATACAAATTAAATTACAATTTAAAACTCAGAGCCCGAAACCGATGCTCTGATACCAGTTGTTGGAGAATTATTTGCCGGGATCTATTCGGGATGAATATTTAAATACAAATTTAATTCTAACAATTATTACTAGCATGAATTAATCCTATATTAATTCAAATAATAATTCAACAACAAATCATGCATATAAACGGTTCACATAAATCCTATGCATTCGGAATTGCTACGGGTTTACGTAAACTAACCTCTCGGAGTGACAACCATTGAGAAGATGGATCATGTTCACACGAACACACCAAAAGACCTTCTCAAGTATTCCCTTATCCTTGTTCAACAATCCGGTGGTAGGAACTCGCAAATAATTTTACAAACGGAAAAAATAAAATTATGTTACACCACCTTTGTGGATTTCTAATTTTTCCAACACATGGAATTGCCCTTGGAAATGAAAAAAATCATCCCCTATTTATAAGAGGATGGTGGCTGATTTTTTGCTAGGAAAAAGGGAGAGAAAATCTCTTTCTTGATTTCCAAAAAATCTTGAATATATATCCAATATATTCTTTTCTTCATAATTAAAATATTCCATAAAATTTCACTCTCTTATTGTTATGGTATTTTTGAAATTTTAGGATAAAGATTCCAAGATTTGGATCCTCTTGAATTTATGAGATACACTTGTATTCCAAGAATACATATCTTCCATAATATCTTTTCAAGAAGATCAAGAAAATCTTTTTTTCCCTTTATTTCTCATAATTTTCGAAAAACCCACATAAATAACTAAGTGGGAGATTTCTTGAATTTAATGAGATAATCTTGTATTCCAAGAATACATATCCTCATTCCATAACAAAATTCAAAGAAAATCTTTCTCCCCTTTTTATTCATGTTTTTCGAAAAAAATTTGAAAAAATAAACAACCATAATTTATTTTATTTTAAACACCTTTTCAGTTATTGGACATTATGTTTGGGCTACTTGAGGGGTCTTTAGGAGAATTAAGATTTGACCTTCTAATGGACTTTGAATATCTAATATTGAGCCACAATATTATTCAAACCCATAAATATTAATTAATCCCACTACATAATTAATATTGCACTATCCATCTTAACCCATATTACTGTTAATATGGCTCCCGGTCATTATTTCCCGTGTTTAAGATTATCTAGCCCATTAATTAATTCAAGCCACTGAAACAACTTTACTTTAATTAATATCTTTTGTCCTTGGTCAAGGAACGGTTCAACATTATTATCCATACCGGAAACTAATTCCACTTGCAAGATTTGGTATGATAAATATTATGAACCTCGGGCAAATCGAACAAAATTTGCTTTGCACGACGATTCTTCAGATTAAATCTTAGCAATCGCATGTGACCAATAATATTGCCCAAGATATAAAGTATTGAATCTCATTGATTCTCTACCCGTCATAAGTCAAAGCAATAATTATTAACCACACACGATCCTATTTAAGGAACGAAGATTAAGAAATAACGAACCACTGAGGTCTAATTCTTCCTAATTCAGTGTTGAAGAATTTGTCCTCCTGATGGTCCTATTCAGTGCATCAGTCATGAACTAGTGTAATCTCTTGGTCAAGATAAGCCAATCTGAGCCTTAAACTTCAACCTTTCACGATGGATTGTTCATTTCCATCTAGGTCGTGAACAGTGTACTTTTTAGTTACAAGGGGCTGTTAATTTAATCTTCCGTGATCTGGTATCACTAAATTAACTACAATGTAAACATCTTTATTTATTGAAGCAGTTATGCAATAAATATATGTAACATTCAATGATATTTAAAGCATCAGTGATAAATAATTTATTTCAGTAAATAAGACAGAAATTCAGTTTGGTTATACAAAGTAAAAAGCATACTTTCCAGTATAACCCCAAAAGTCATATATGACCACAACACTTCCGGCAGCTCGCTAGCCCATTTTCCTTTCCGTCCCTCAATCTTGGCTTTTAGCGTGTGTTTGATGATCTTGTTCACGGCCTCGACCTGGCTGTTCGATTGAGGGTGATAGGAAGTCAAGAAGAGCTTTGTGATCCTCTATTTTTTGATGAAAGTTTCGACTTTGAGGCCATCGAACTATTTTTCATTATCCGATATGATCACCTACGGTAATCCAAACCTGTAGATGATGTTCTGCCATATGAATTTGATGACGTGATCTTGGTCTATGGTTGCCAGTGCCTCAGCCTCGGCCCATTTTGTGAAGTAATCCATCGCAACCAAAGGCATATTTGATCGAGCTCAGAAATTTTGTTGGGGAGCGATCCAATAATGTATGTCTCCACTTTGCAAATGGACAGGGACTGAGGATGCTCGTGAGTTCTTCCGGAGCGACCTTGATGGATGGTGCGTAAATTTGGCATTTATAGCACTTGCGGGCGAAGACGATGGCGTCGGCCCTTATGGTTGGCAAAAATACTCTTGTCTTGTGGTTTTGTGTGCCAGCAATTGTCCCCCCGTATGGTTTCCGCACACTCCTTCGTGTATCTCCTTAAGGATGGCTTGCCCCTGTTCTGGTGTGATACATTGAAGTAGTGTGGTGCTGAAGCCTCATTTATACAACTCATTGTTGATCATTGTATATCGCGCGACTAGTAATTGCAACTGTCGGGCATGAACTCTGTCTTGCGGCAAGATACCATTTGACAAGTATTCCATAATAGGTGTCATCCAGCTCACTGTCGAGGTTTCTAGGGTCGCGATCACTGTGTGAGAAGTGGAGGGGTGGGAGAGCTTTGTGATGGTGATATTTTTCATCTCTGGTTGGCTTTTCGAATTTGCTAATCGTGCTAAAGCACCGGTTCGTGAGTTTCGATCCCTAATTTAACTTGAATTTGCTCGAACTTCTGACACTGTATCTTGACCACCTCTTGGTAGGCCGCCATTCTATCGTCTCTTGTCTCATATTCTCTCGAGACCTGACAGGCCACGAGCTGAGAGTCTGTGTGTACCTGCAGTCTCTTGATGTCCATGGCTATTGACATCGCTAGGCCGCTAATGAGTGCCTCATATTCAGCTTCGTTGTTCGTCGCGGGGAAGTCGAACGTGATGGCATTTTGGAACGAAATAGCCTCCGGACTTATCAATACTACCCCGGCACCTGATTTGAGAGAAGTGGCTGATCCATCTACGAACAACTGCCAAGGCGGGCTGGTTGAACTGCAGGCCTCTGAAGAGAAGGTAAGTTCGACGATGAAATCACCTAGCACCTGGGCTTTGATTGCAGGCCGAGGTACATATGTTACTCCGTATTGTCCGACCTCAATAGCCCACTTGAGGTACCGACCTGTTGTATCAGGTCGGTGGAGCACGTTCCTTAGGGGCAGGGAAGTAAGGACTTCGACTTGATGGTCAAAAAAGTACGGTCTCAGCTTCCTTACACTCATGAACATTGCACATGGCAGCTTTTCTAGCAATGGATAATGCTGATCGGTCTCATTCAGCCTTTGACTGATGAAATAGATGGGAAGGTGACTTTGGCCTTCGCCGAACCAAAGATCAGGCTTAGAGCAAACACGAAGCCGCAAGATATAGGAAAAGTTTCTCTCCCGGGACAGGTTTGGATAAAATACTCACATCTGCCAGATAATCTTTGATTTTATTGAGAGCTTCCTGGCTTTTGGGAGTCCATTCGAACCTTGACCCCTTTCGAATCATATCGAACATTGGTTTGCATTTATCTCCCATTCGGGAGATGAACCTATTCAGAGCGGCCAGGTAACCTGTCAATTTTTGTACCTCTTTCACACTTCGAGGTGTCCCCATATCCAGAATGGCCTTGACCTTTGCTGGATTCACCTCTATTCATCGATTGCTGACCAAATGCCCCAGGAACTTCCCGTGTTGGGATAACATATGTCAGGATCTATCGGGATGACCTCATAAACACAAATTTAAATTAACAATTATTACTAGCATGAATTTACCTAAGTGAATTCAAATAATAATTAAACCAACAACAACATGCAAATAAAAATTCACGTAAAAGATCCTAGTATGCGGAATTTCTAGGAGTTTACGTAAACGTACTCGTTGGAGAGACGATCTGAGACAGACAGGATCAAGTATCTGGATACCCACCAAAAGTCCTTCTCAAGTATTCCCAAGTCCTCGTCCAATAACCCCTGTGGAAGGTTCTCCGATGAACGATTTATAAAACAAGAAAAATAAAATTATTGTTGCACCACCTTTGTGGATTTCTAATATTTCCAACGCATGGAACACTAGTTGGAGATGAAAAATTCATCCCCTATATATAAAAGGAGGGGGGTTTCGAAATATTGGGCACAATTAGGGCTAGGAAAGATCTTTTCTTGACCTCCAAGAAATCTTGAATATATCCAATATATTCTTCTTTCCATGTGTATTTTTCCACAAAAATCTCACACCCTTATTTAGCCTATTTTTCAAAATTTTCAAGAAGATTTGCAAGATTGGATCTTTCTTGAATTTATGAGATATTCTTGTATTCCAAGAATACATATCTTTTACCATAAAATCTTTTCAAGAAAATCAAGAAAATTTTTCTTCCCTTTGTTATACATTATTTTCGAAAATTTACTATTAAAGAAGCCAAGTGGGAGTTTTCTTGAATTTATGGGATAATCTTGTATTCCAAGTATACATTATCTCCTTTCCTTAAAATCTTTTCAAGAAAATCATTCTCCCTTTTTTCTTTAATATTTTCGAAAAAAATAGGAAATATTGCAACAATAATTTATTTTGTTTTAAGCACCTTTAATTTATTGGACTATAATTTTGGGCTACTTGAGAGGCCTTTAGGAGAATTAAGATGGACATTCCAATGGGCTTCTGAATTCCAATATTGAGCCACAATATAATTCAGCCCATTAATATTAATTAATACCACTATATAATCAACATTGCACTATCCAATCTTAACCCATATTACGGTAATATGGCTCCTGGTTATTATTCCCCGTGTTTAAGATTATTTAGTCCATTAATTAATTAAGCCACTGAAAATCTTTATATTAATTAATATCTTTATCCTAGAAGTAAAGGACAAATTTCAACTTTATTATCCATCTTAGGAAAATTAATTCCACTTGCAAGATTTGGTATGATAAAGGTTAAGCCCACCAAGGGGACCAATCAAGCAAGACTTTTGCAAGCACACAATTCCTCAGACATTAATTTAGCAATTGTCGTGCAATTAATATTATTGCCCAAGATATAGGGTATCGAAGTCGCAATGATTCTCTTCCCATTTATAAGTCAAAGCAATAACTACTAATCACACACAGTCCTTATTAAGTGACAGGGATTAAGAAATCAACAACCACTGAGGTCTAACTCTTCATCCCTTAAGTCCGTGCGAATGAGTTTATCCTCTCTCAGAGGTCCGCTTCAGCCAAGATCGTATGCACTAGTGTAATCTCTTGGTCAAGACAAGTCAATCTGAGCCTTGCACATCAACTTCTACCAATAGATTGTTCGGATCTATCTAAGTTGTGAAACATGCACTCGTTTATAAGGAACTGTTAACGTGATCTTCTGTGATCTGGTATCACCACGTTAACTACAATGTAACGCGTGTTATGAACGGTTTGCAATAAATATATATATAACATTCAATCATATTTAAAGCAACAGTGATAAACAATTTATTTCAGTAAATAAGTGTTTAATACATAGGTTATACAAAGTAAAAGCATACTTTCACGTATAACCCTAACACTCCGATTCAACTCCAAAATTACACTTTTTGGGGTTGAGTCTTATGTTGATTTTTCTCAAGATATCGAAGGTTTGAGCAAGGTGGGCGAGGTGATCTTCCTTCTTCATGCTCTTAACGACTATGTCGTCCATATAGACTTCCACCGACTTGCCAATTTGGTCGGCAAACATGTGATTGACCAATCTTTGGTACGTAGCCCCTGCGTTTTTCAGGCCGAATGACATTCTCTTCCAGCAGTAGAGGTTCTTCTCTATTAGGAATGAGGTGTGTTGTCGGTCTGGTTCGTACATGGCTATCTGATGATAGCTTGTGAAGGTATCCATAAACGACATCATCTCATGCCCAACCGTGTTGTCTATCAGGTGGTCGATGTGAGGCACGGGGAAGAAATCTTTCGGACAAGTCTCATTGAGGTCGGTAAAATTGATGCAAAGTCGCCAGGTTCCGTTTGATTTTTTTCACCAACACCGCATTGGCCACCCATTGTGGCTGGTCGGCCTACATAATCAGGTCGTTATCTAGCAACTTCTTCACTTCTTCAGCAAGTGCTGCATATTTTTTCGGGCCGAATTTCCGCTTCTTTTGGGCTATCGGCCTCTGAGGTGGGTCGATGTGTAATCGATGACATGCGACTTCCAGATAGATCCCTACCATGTCTTTGTGTGACCTTGCGAAGACGTCCAAGTTCTTTTTGAGAAAGTCAATGACTTCCTCCTTCAGGTCGTCCGGTATCTTGGAGCCTATGATGACTTCTAGATCTGGCGGAGCTGGATCTACTTTGACTTTCTCGAGTTCTTCCCTCGGGGTGGCCCTTGAGCCATCTTGACGGGGATCGTCGATCTCGGCTTCGATTATAAACTCTTTAGGTTCCGGCCCCATTCGTGGGTCGAGGTTGTTATGGCTTCTTTTCTTGTTTTCCTTTTTATTATTCAATTCTTTACATTGAGTTTCACTTTCTATTACAAATATTTACTTGCCAGATACTAGTGCTGAATTGAAACGAGACAGAGAATAAATCAAATAACCCCTTGCATCAACCTGGTTGCCATTAACGGTGCCGACCAACCCATTCTTGGTGGGGAACTTTACACAAAAATAAAAGGTTGAGGACGCAGCCTCAAATTTGTGCTCAAATGGCCTCTCGAGAAAACCGTTATAGGAACTCGGGAGGTCGATAACAAGGAAATCTAATAATCTAGTGGCCATAACCTTATCATATAGGGTAGACACTAGTTCAACAGCCAGACGGATCATGCCAGACGGCTTCACAGTAGCATCCCCGAAGCCTTTCAAGACGTGGTCGCAAGGGGTGATATAAGCATCATAATCCCCGAGCTGGTCTAAAGTTTTCTTGAAGAGGATGTTGCAGAAGGCCCCTCCATCAACCAGCAACCGGAACACAGTGTTCCCCATGATGTTAGCCTTGATGATCAGGGGGTCGACGTTCGGATAGATTATTTCGGCTTTATCATTTTCGTCGAACTCGATTTTGTCTGTTTCTTCCTCCACCGTAAGGATTGGTAGTACCATTTTTCTAGCGTTCTCCATCTCCCTGATTTCGGCCTTCATCCGCCGCTTGGATGAGGATGTTGATGATAGTTCCCCTACTGCCATGAGCGGGGAAAGAGTATGTATGACACGTCCTCTCGCGTTCTAGGGCATAGGTGGGACGGGTCGTTCCGTGTTCACTTCCCCGGTTTTTTCGGGCCTGCTCACCGCTCAGCGACATTTTGTTGACGGCCCCCCGGGTTAGGTTCGTGATTCCCGTGAGGTCGTTTGATAAATTCGTCTAGTAACCCATCCTCATAAAGCCTCTAGAGTTGCGGGAGCAAGTCTTTGCATTCACTCGTGTAATGACCCGCCTGTTCGTGGAAGTGGCAGAACTTGTTGGGGTTTTGCTTGCCCTTATTTTTGACAGGACGAGGTGGGAGGAGCAGCTCCCACTCCCGGATTTGAGTGTAGATATGCCCGGTGTCATACCTAATGCCTCCATCGACTTTACTAGGATGTTTTCTACAAAAGGCTTGAAGTTCCCGAGTGCCTTGTAGTGACCCCCAATTTTCTTGGAACCCTCTTTAGATCCGCGACTTCCTTATTCTCTGAAAGTCGGGATTCCAGCAGCTCCGATGTATGGATCAGATCGCTAGCCCACCTTCGAAAGTCGGCATAGCTAGTTGGGTAATCGGCGGTCATGCGCCACCATAGCTTGGTACCCTTCCTGAGGCCGGAGATGACCCCTAGTAACTTTGCCTCATCCCCTATGTGATCTCCTTCAAGGATGAGTTTGTCGATCTTTTCAAGATAGGATCGATCCAACTCCATTTCTCCCTGCTGGGTATTCATGAGGCGCTGCCTGGTCGCAGGTTGGGGAGCCAATGCTGTGAAGTGGGTCAGGAACAGCCTAGCGAGCTGTTCAAAAGTATCTACCGAGAAATGCGGCAATGAGGTGAACCACTGGTGAGCCTGGTCGCTCAAAGTTAGCTAGAACAATCGGCATTTGGTAGCGTCGGATGTGCCGATAGACGCCATGTAGGTGTTATATTTCGCCACATGGACCCTTGGATCTGAGTTTCCATTGTAGCGGTCCAAGGTCGCTATGCTAATTTTTTCATGGGTAGGTGCCAGGGTAACCATGGCCCCGAGTGGAGAATCTGGAACGACGAGACTATTATCTATCCCTATCGGCCCATTTTGATTCTCCACAAGTTCGAGAAGTCGCTGGACCATTCGCTGCAGCGCCACCATTTTCACATCACGATGGTCCCCCGTAGGGACGGCTGCCTGAGGGTCGCCATGATGGACAATCGAGCCTCTTGGTACGTCGTTGTGATGTATGTTCAGAGCCAAAGTGTGGTCGCGCTCCACCTGGTCAGCATGTTGTGGTTGAGACTGAGCCTCATCCTCGATGATCATGGGAGCCTTGCGGGTCCCCAAGTCCCCAAGGCGGTCGAACATATTTTCCGACCCCATAGGTTTTTCCAGGAGTCGGCGGTTTCGAACAATAGTGTGCTTTGTCGGGTCATAGGCCAGTTGACCCGTTGAACATCCCTTTCTGGCTGGGTCACCCTTACCCTTTAAAGTTCCGGCATTAGGGATGGTCTTTTTGGCCGGAGGTTGCCCCTCCTCGTCATCAAAGGCGAGGCGTTTCTTGTTGAGAACGGCCATTACGACATTGGCGTCCTCCGGTGTTTGGACCAGATTCCACCAGTCAGGAGTGATCAGCGGGGCCACGGGGTGAGTGTGCTGCGAGCTCAGAGAGGCTTCGACACCATCCCGAGCATCCGCCTCGTGTCCGGTAGGGTTATCTTGGTGGATCGCCATTGCTAAATGTGTGAGGGAGGTTAAATGGGTTTTCTTGAGAATTTATGAACAATTTTGCAGAAAGGATTCCCACAGACGGCGCCAATTGTTGTGCTCGGTTTATGTATCCCGGCCAACAAACAATAACTAGATAGTAGGATAGCAATTTAGGTGATCAAAACAGATAAAAGAGATGATATTTGATTACCCAGTTCGTCTATGAATGAGACTACGTCTGGGGGCAACCAAGCCAGGTATATTTCACTATAATTTCTGCCTAGAATACTTAGATTTTCGATCCTTTACAATGAATTAGATATGAAATATTTATTGACCATAAACTAGGTTTTCTTTGGGTCTTCATGGGCCTGAACGACCGACTTCTAGGGTTAGCGATATACCATTCGGGTATCCCGCAATCTTCGGCCGAGATCTTCGACATCCGATACACTTACTCTGATTAGGTCCACAAAATCCGCTCCCTAATTAATCTGAATACATTCCTTCTTTACAGTGATAAGACTCGGGCTGCGACCTGTGGACATATGGAGCAAGTCAGCTTGCGACTTGGGTGAATCTTGTAAGTCGCCTGATGACTTACTTCTTGCGGGGCTTTGGGCAAGGTGCCCGGTCTTGACAAACAAGTCAATCTAATGGCCATTTGGAGCCCAGGTCGCCTCTCATGGCATTGGAGAGTCGAGTTGCCGTTCGTGCGACTATCCCAGTGGTCGGGTTTATCCATGTTACAACAATTACCCCTCAAGTCGAGGTCGCGTGCTTGCCTCGGGGCTTGGACTTGATTCATCCCCAATGATAATTCCATGTGTTGGAAAAATTAGAAATCCACAAAGGTGGTGGCAAATATTTTTAGTTTTCTCCTTTATTAATATCGTTCGTGAGAATCCTTCCACCGGATTACGTTCATGGACTTGGGACATATTTGAGAAGGCACTTTGGGTTGATCCATCGTCTCAACGGTTGTCTCTACAAGAGGTATGTAATTTCGTAACTCCTAGATTCCGCATACTTAGGATTTATGTGAATTACGTGTACGCATGTTGTTGTTGCTTATTTAATTATTATGTTGAATTAATTTAGGATTGATTCATGTTAGTAATTAATTGAATAATTTAAATATGTAGTTAAATACACTTCGAATAGATCCGGGTTCCCCGTATTTCCCAACATTCCGTATGCGTAGGATTTATGTGGCTTGTTTATTTGCATGATTTGTTGTTGAATTATTATTTGAATTAATATAGGATTTATTCATGCTAGTAATAATTGTTAGAATTAAATTTGTATTTAAATATTCACCCTGAATAGATCCGGGCAATTAATTCCCCAACAACTGGTATCAGAGTCTCGATTTCGGGCTCTGAATTTTAAATTGTAATTTATTAGTTTTTCATTAAATTTGAAATTGGATAGTAGAATTGCTATATTTTTTTTCCAGGTATCCAATTGTCATGGTGTTTGATGAATGTTTAATTATGCATGCATATAATTGTGGTTTTTAATTCGATTCGTTCGAATTCGTTTTGCCTCGTGAGAAAATCCACGAGTAGATTATGATTTGTTTGATTCATCCAATGTAATAGACTAGTCTAGATCTAGATTTATTTATTTTGTAAATAAATTGTAACCGGATCGTGAACTAGGGTGGAGACAAAATTAAAGACGAACGACCAAGTGTCCGGACGTACGCGAGCCAAAGCACGAGGTGCTAGGCGGTCGCGTATGGGGCAGGCTGATTGCGCTCGACGCACGCAGGCGCAAGCCTAGGCATGGCCGAGCGCTCGGCGGAGCTTGACGTTGGGTGAGGCGACTGCTGAACGCACACGAGCGTGCGCGGACACGGCGTGTTGGAGAGGGTTGCCGAGGGAGAGCAATCAAGAATGTGGAGGAGCGCTGGGAAGCCTTCTTTGCTGTAGTGGCGCGGGCGACGGAACTTCGGCGGGTGTGCGCAAAGGCACGCGCCGATCTGTCCGAGCGATGCACTCGCTGCCGAGAGCTTGCGGACGACGGGCGATGCGGGATGGCCGGTCCGGACGTGGGCGTGCGCTTAGGCGCACGCAGACACGCGTGCCAGGTTGTGAGCTACCCGTTCCCGGACGTCGTCTCGAACCTTGACGGAGGACGTTTTAAAGAATTTGATGCGGTCGAGTGGGAGCTTTTCGAGACGAACGATGAAGGCTATGTAGACGATTTCTCAAGATCAAGACATGACAAAAAATTAACCGTGACAATTGGATATATGTGCCCAATATGTTTATTTTTTTTTATTTTTGATGTTTGCTTTATTTTTCATGCTTATTTAATTTGTTTGAATATGCGTTGCATGAGAAATTGTTTTTGAAAAATCTCACTTTCGAAAATTACTAAGTATGCTTAAATAATTAATTGACAATTTTATTCAGGATAATAAAATTGAATTAATTTTGACCTCCATGATTTATTTATTTGTGAATTCTTTTGGAGAAATTCCCCCCACGGGACGGCCAAAATATAGCTTTAACATGAATAAATTCCATAGGATGATTGTGAATTATTATTAGTGGCGACAATGACCCTCCCCACGAGGCTCGTTCAAAACGAAATAATAATTCAGTATTTAATCATGGTTATTACTTAGGTATAAAATTGATATGCATATACTTCCCCGAAGTCCCTGTCAATTTTATATTGGTCAAGTGGGAGCCAACTATTAATTTGGAAATTAAAGGTTTGTAACTGTTTTTTGTTTGTAACCTGCTTGAATGTGTTTAAATAATGACTCACCCCATGTGACTTATTTAAGCTGTTTTGAGATGTTGGATGATGCATGTTCATATTTTTTTTAGATTTTAATATGATTCATGTGATCGAATTATGTGATAATTTTGTGTTTATTTTTATTTCAGTTCAGCATGTCGCAACCTTTTAATCCACTGAAATATATGCTCAAAGAACATCAACTTACTGGTGAAAACTATGTTATTTGGAAACGTAATATGAAATTTGTCCTCACTGCATAAGAACACAATTGGGTTCTTGACGTGCCCAAGCCTAACAAGCCTACTGAAGGATCAACCAATGCAGAGAGATCTTTGTATGATATCTGGGAGTGTGCCAACGAGCCTATGAGATGTATAATCTTGACTTCTTTGTCTGATGATTTGAGATACATTCATGAAGGTGTTGAATCTGCTGCGGAAATCATGCAAAGTCTTGAAGAAATATTTTTAACAGAAAACCGCATGATCAATCAGTTTAAACATGATGACATGGCAAGGCTAAAAATGACGAAGGGAACACCCGTAAGGGATCATGTTCTCAAAGTCAAGATTCATTTTGACAAACTTGCTTATCTTGGTACTAAGTATTGTAATGGGGCTCAGATCGATTTCTTGTTCCTAACTCTTCCAAAATGTTTCGATGAGTTTTACTATAGTTTTGTGATGAGCGATCACATGTTCATTATGGACACTCTGCAAGAAGTTTTGGAGACGATAGAAAAACATTTGGTACAAGAGGATGAAACATTGGTGACTAAAAATCTTCTCTCAAAATCTAGGCCAATGGAAGACAAGATTGATGAGGAGGTAAACATTCAGGACCAAAGCAACCCCACTACTAAGAAAAGTAAAAGAAAGGCAGTCAAATGGTTGGGTGTCAAGAGGAATCCAAAGGGGGAGTGCTTCAACTGCGGTGAAAAGGGACACTGGAGGGATGCCTGTTCCAAATGCAAGCGGAATGGAAAGAAAGGTAATTCTCATGCACTAGTTATTGAAACTTGTTTAGCAGCGTATGCTTCCCATTTATGGGTAGTGGATATAGGATCCACTGATCATGTTTGTTTCACTTTACAGGAGTTCAAGCGAACCCGACAACTTAGTTGGAGTGAGATCCTCATCACACTGGGCGATGCTACGAGAGTGGCTGCTGAAGTAGTGGGAGAAGTGCAGCTGTCTTTTGAAGACAGAGATTTAATTTTAAGAGATATTCTTTACGTTCCTAGTTTTAGAAAGAATTTAATTTCAGTTTCTAAACTTTTTCTTGATGGATATTCGGTTAATTTTTAATAAAGTTGTTACCATTGCTCTAAATAATGAGTTTATCTGTCATGGAACGTTGTCGAATAATCTCTATACAATTAACTGTGCACACCACTCATGAAATACATCCTATAACACATCGATTGTTTCAAGTAATAAAAGAAAACGTTCAGCAGATGTGAATGAAACACTTCAATGGCATCTGAGACTAGGTAATATTAATCTAAAGAGGATTCAAATGTTGGTTCAAGATGGTTCATTTGATTCACTCCGAGTTGAACCATTTCCAACCTGCGAATCATGTTTGGAGGGTAAAATGACCAAGAGGGCATTTGGAGCCAAGGGAAAAGAGCCAAAGAAGTGTTAGAGATCGTTCACACTGACTTATGTGGTCCAATTTTAATCAAAGCAAGAGGAGGTTATGAATATTTTGTTACTTTTATCGATGATTACTCAATATATGGATACATTTACCTTATGAAGCATAAATCTGAGACCTTTGATAAATTCAAAGAATTTAAGGCTCAAGCAGAGAATCATAGGGAAAAGAGTATCAAGTCTCTATGATCTGATCGTGTAGGCGAATACCTCAGCGATGTATTTTTGAATACTTGTCAGACGAAGGGATTGTATCCCAATTAACTGCACCCGAAACCCCTCAACAAAATGGGGTTGCAGAACGAAGAAACATAATTCTTTTAGAAATGGTCAGATCAATGATGAGTTATGCAGATCTACCCAAATCATTTTGGGGTCACGCCTTGGAAACAACGGCTTACATTCTAAACCTGGTGCCATCCAAATCGGTTCCCAAAACCTCTAAAGAGTTGTGGACCAGGCGCAAGCCCAGTTTAAGACACATGAGAATCTGGGGGTGTCCGGCATACGTGTTGGACAAGGAAGCCGGTAAATTAGATCCACTATTATAATTAAGGTTGTTTATAGGGTACCCCGAAGGAACGAAAGGGTGCATGTTCTATGGTCCCGAAGATCAAAAGGTGGTAATCAGTACGCACTTTAGATTTTTGAAAAAATACTATATGAATGATAGAAAGCCCAGAAGTGAGATTACCTTAGACGAGCTAAGATGGTATACCTCAATGCCAACTGTACAAGTTGACATACCAAGCGACACACTTACACAACCGAAACCTCGTCGTAGTGGGAGGGTTGTTAGACAACCCGAGAGATTCATGGGGATAGGAAAGTCATCAGACTTGGTCCCCGGTAAAGATGAATCGGACCCATGGACATACAATGAGGCAATCCAAGACAAGGATGCAGATTCTTGGCAAACAAAAATGGAAGCTAAGATGGGTTCTATGGATCACAATAAGTTGTGGGAGCTAGTCGAACCACTTAATGGGGTTAAACCCATTGGATGCAAGTGGGTATACAAGAGGAAAAGAGGATCGGACGGGAAGGTTAAGACCTTCAAGGCTAGACTTGTGGCAAAATGGTACACTCAGAAAGAAGGGATCAATTATGAGAAAACCTTTTCGCCTGTAGCCATGCTTAAGTCCATCTGTATTCTCTTGTCGATAGTTGCACATCTCGATTTTGAGATCTGGCAAATGGATGTCAAGACAGCTTTCCTCAACGGAAGTCTTGAAGAAGAAATCTATATGCAACAACCAGAAGACTTTGTTGAAAAAGGCCAAGAACATCTAGTTTGCAAGTTCAAGAAGTCCATCTACAGACTGAAGCAAGCTTCGTGCTTGGAACTAATGTTTTGATCAAGTTATAAAGTCTTACGGTTTTGATCAAAACGAATTCGAGAGTTGTGTGTATAGAAAGTGTGTCAGAACTGCCTTGGTATTCTTAGTACTATACGTGGACGACATTCTGCTCATCGGAGATGATGTAAAGGTGTTTGTCGGACGTAGGGCATGGTTGTCAAAACAATTTGATATGAAGGACTTAGGGGAGGCCGGTCACATCCTTGGGATCAAGATCACTCGAGATCGGAAGAAAAGGATGATAGGCTTATCGCAAGCTTCATACATAGATACTGTCTTGAAGCGATTCAGCATGCAAGTTTGTACCCTTCAGACATGGAGTCCACCTATCCAAAGAAATGTGCCCTAAGACATAAGAGGAGGTATATGACATAAAAGACGTTCCCTATGCTTTAGCTGTCGGAAGCCTTATGTATGAAATGTTGTGCACGAGACCAGATATCTGCTTTGTCGTTGGCATGGTAGCAAGATATCAGAGTAACCCAGGGAAAGAACATTGGACTGTAGTTAAAAACATTCTGAAGTATCTGAAGAGAACTCGGGATAGAATGTTGGTTTATCAATCAGACAGTCTGATTCATGTCGGTTACATGGACTCGGATTTCCAATCAGACTTAGATTCTAGAAAATCTACCTCGGGTAGTGTGTTTTGCATAGGGGAGCCATGACATGGAGAAGCGTTAAGCAGAAATGCATCGCAGATTCCACCATGGAAGCCGAATATGTAGCTGCTTGTGAAGTAGCGAAAGAAGCGGTTTGACTCAAGAACTTCCTAATGGACTTGGACATAGTTCCGAATTTGCCCAGCACCATCACAGCTGTGATAATGCCGAAGCAATTGCAAATTCAAGGGAATGAATGGGTGTCAAGAGCGTTGTCAATCTGCTTTGAGCATAAGTGGGAGAGATATTATTAAGTTCATGTAGGTGACATTGGATGTCACGTAGAACATGAGATATGTTGTAGTATACTTAAAAAGTAGACTTTGAGTATAGGTGGGAGATTGTTGGGGTTATACTGGAAAGTATGCTTTTACTTTGTATAACCAAACTGAATTTCTGTCTTATTTGCTGAAATAAATTATTTGTCATTGTTGCTTTAAATATGATTGAATGTTACATATATTTACTGCATACATGTTCAATAAATAGTACGTGTTACATTGTAGTTAATTTAGTAATACCAGATCACAGAAGATTAAATTAACAGTACCTTGTAACAAAGTACATAATTCACAAACCAGATGGAAATGAACAATCCATCGTGAAAGGTTGAAGTGTAAGGCTCAGATTGGCTTGTCTTGACCAAGAGATTGCATTAGTGTATTATGATCTTGTTGAATAGGAAGACAAAGGATAAATTCTTGAAAATGAATATAGATGAAAAAATCTTTGGTTTTAATCAAAGTCCCTTAAATAGGAAGGTAAATTAAAATTGCTTTTGACTTATGATGGGTAGAGTTCAATGTGATTCAATACTTTATAGTGGTATTATTAGTTACATGACGATTGCTAAGATTTAATACGGAGAATCGTTGCAGGGTTGGCTTGTCTTGCTTGATTTATCCCCTGGGTGGGCTTAGGGTTTTATCATACCAAATCTTGCAAGTGGAATTTAAGGGGTATGGATAATAATGTTGAGTTGACCTTTAGGAAAAAGATATTAATTAATATAAAATTTTCATGGCTTAAATTAATTAATGGATTAGATAATACTTATAAAATAATATTCGGAGCCATATCATCAATGTATAGTTGTTAAGAAGGATAGCAATATTAATTATGTAGTGGGATTAATTAATATTTATGGGTTTGAATAAAAGTGGCTCAATATTGATAATTCAAGATCCATTTGGAAGAAAGGTTAATTCTCCTAAAGGCCCTCAAGTAACCCAAAGATAAAGTCCGATAAACCTGAAAAAAAGGTGTTTAATATAAAATAAATTATTGTTGCCTATTTTTTCATTTTTTTCGAAAATAATTAAAGGAAGAAAGAGAAAAGATTTTCTTGATTTACTTGGAAAGATTTTATGGAATAAGTATTCTTGGAGTACAAGATTATCCCATAAATTCAAGGAAAGTCAAAGATCTTATTTCTTCCCAATTAATTAAGAAATTTTCGAAAATTCCTTGTAGAAATAGAGGAGAAGATTTTGTTGGGAGATATTTTGGGAAATAGAATATATTGGATATATTCAAGATTGTATCTTGAAGAAGAAGCAAGGAAATTTCTCAAGGGCCAATAAACCCTAAATTTTCGTCCCCCTTTGGATCTATAAATAGGGGATGAATTTTTCATCCCCAGTGCAATTCCATGTGTTGGAAAAATTAGAAATCCACAAAGGTGGTGCAACAACATTTTATTTTGAATTTTGTTAATTGTTAAATCATCCTACTAAACAATTGAACCCTAAAATACTTGAGAAGGCTCTTTGGGTTTCGTGTGACCATGATCCATCTTCTCAATGGTTGTCACTCCAAGAGGTTACCATAAACCAGCAATTTCGGGCATTAGGATTTATGTGGCTTGTTTATATGCATGATTTGTTGTTGAATTATTATTTGAATTAATATAGGATTAATTCATGCTAAATAATTGCTAGAATTAAATTTGTAAAATATTCACTAAAAATAAATTACAATTAAATTGAGGTTGGTTTCGAGAAAATCAGTTAAATTTTGCGAGGATGAAAATTCTTGAGAAAGAGGTTTATACATGACTTTGCATTATGCTTTTCTAGATTGTTTAGTTTGAGTCGGTGTGCAAATTTTTTCATTATTATATGGGTTGAAGGGACTTGGGAATGGGTTTGGGATTGGAGGAGAGGGTTTTTTTCATTTGTTGGGATATTTTAGTTTTGATGAATTATGCCAAAACATTATTTGTGTTATTTAAGTTAATCTACAGATAAAAAAAAATAGATGACTTAAGGGGAACTATGAAAAAAAGATATCGAGATCGATTTAGAAGGGCCGATCGAAAATGATTTCGATGCACTTTAATGAGAATTCGATCTTGACTTCATCTTGATCCGATCCGGACGATCAAAGTGACAATCGGTGACGTAATCGGAAGAGATGAATGTCAAGGAAAAATCGAACTAAAAGAGATTCTTTAGACATTGTCAAAAGGGATGACAACACATATATGGATTTGAAGCATCCAAGTTGGAAAAAGGACAAAGAAATACTTGGAAGACTATTAGTATGGAAATTTTTTTCAACGGTAATATTCAAATTCATATTATAAATGACATTTGACTATCTTCAAAGATAATTAATTTTGAAGAGCATCAAATATTCAAAGCATCTCCATTCAAGAACACATGAATTACATATCCAAATTTATAAGAGTGTTTTCATTGTATCTAGCATAAATGCCATATCATATTATCAATTTTGGATTATTTGAAAACAATGTAAGGGAAAATCTCACCTAGTTGGAAATTTATTTTTAAATTATTTTGAGAAAGAGAATTAGTGGTTAAGTATGGTAGTTAATAGGCAATCCGGGTGAGGGGAGATAAATATCATTAATGAGAACTCATTAAACATCTATTAAGCGATTGAGAAAGATAAGTCCTGAAGGAGAGTGAGAACTCATTAAACATCTATTTGTCAAGAGAGATAAGTCCAATTTTGAGAGCTCCATAAATATCTGTTGGTTTAGTTGGTATGAAGGGAAAGTGGATGTAGGAGTTGGACTCGAAACTATAAAAATTACTTGTGTTCTTACTTGCTTTATATTATTGATTACATACTTTACAAAATCCACATTAAAAAAAAAAAATTTCACCTCCCATTGAGATTTTACGAGTTTTAATTCGGGTTTTTCGGGACCAACAAGTGGTGTCAATTGGGAGTTCAAAAGTTCCATTTTTTAATGTTGTCCGATTTTTTTTTTGTTAAAACCCATTTAGTTTAAAATGCATAAATTTTATAAAATTTTGTGATAATCATCTTCTCATCATTTTAAAAAAAATGCATACAAATTCTTCGTTCATTTCACTTGTTTAACTAACACTTTTTTTTCTCGTATGTTATATTTTTATTGTTAGTTAGTTTAAAATCATTATAAAAAGTTGGAAATGTTGGGATTTTTAGTTTTGATGAATTATGCCAAAACATTATCAATTTGTGTTATTTAAGTTAATCAAAGATAAAAGTTGAAGGGAAAAAGAGAACAAGTTAAGGGGAAATGAAATCTCTGAAGATGATCGAGTTCCCGACGAGATCAAATTCTCGATGTAAATGTACTCCAAATATTTAAATCGTAATCGAAAGATGAAAAAAAAAAATTAGATTCGTTATAAAGGAAAAATTGTCCAATAAGAAGATGACAACACATATATGGATGTGACATAAAGTGCTCGCCACTAAAAGGAAAAAAAAAAAATGGAAACTATTAGCATGGATTTGAAACTTCCAATGGTAATATAAATTCACACTAAAATACAAAATATTATCTTAAGATAATTTTGCAAAGTGAAGATTAAAGCCAAATATTCAAGTATCTCCATTCAGAACTTAGCATTACATATCCAAATTTACCTAAGAGTGTTCTTCATTGTATCTAAGCATAAATGTCAATCATAAAGAGATTTTTCCCAACCTTAGCTTAAAGGCTAAAACAATGTAAGGAAAAATCTCACCTAGTTGGAAAAACACCAAACCCAAAAACCCTTTTTTGAGAGAGAATTAGTGGTTAAAGGTAGTTAAAAAAAGCAATAAGTGAGGGAGATAAGTCGAGAGAAAGAACTCATTAAACATCTATAAATGATCCCGTGAGGGAGATAAGTCCCTTGAGAGTGAGAACTCATTAAGCGACTATAGGATATCCGTAGGGAGATAAAATGAGAGCTCCATAAATATATGTTGGTTAATTATTGAAGGGAATAGTGGATGTAGGAGTTGGAAACCACTATAAAAAAATTTTGTTCTTACTTGCTTTCATATTAAGCGTCATACATACTTTTTAGCAATTTGATATTTTAATAAAAAAATTTAAAATCACCTCCCATTGAAATTTCACGAGTTTTAAATGGTTTTTGGGGACCAACAAATGTTTAATGATTTCCGAATCTAATGATTACAAGTGGAGAATCAAAAGATTCTTGGAAGTGGAAAATTAACTCGGATGGGAAATATAGCACAAAATAAAGTGCTTGATCTCAAATGATAGGAAGTTCCACTATTTAAACTATTAATACACAATTATTTGGTATGGAACAAAATTGTTCCCCTCAAGGTACTAAACGATATATATGATTTTATGAGATAGGTTTAACGAGAAAAACTCAAAGAAGAAGTGATTAACCGGGCGACAACAAGTGTCTATATGGATATAAAAACGATCGATCACATTTTTCTACACTGCCCAGGAGTTACTACCATTTGGAGTGGTTGCTTATCTTGGCTTGGAATCTCTTTTGTTCCTAATCCTCAGGTAAGTGATCATTTTCTTTCTTTCTCGAGAATCATTAGTGGTAAAAGAGGCTCTAGATTCGCGGTGTGTCTTTGGGAATACGTAATTTGGTCTATTTGGAAGGCGAGGAATAAACTGATTTTTGAGAACCGGGAGTTTACCTCGTTAAAAATGTTGGAAGAAATTAAAGGGCGTCTTTGGAGTTGGTGCTTAGTAAAAAATTATATTCTTTGTAATGCTTCTTTAGAGTCTTGGATGGTTAACCCATTATCTATCTTAATCTTGTAAATGTGATTGTGTAAATTCTTGTAAATACTCACATAGCTGTCACGACCACCCTTATTTAACCCAATATTATCTGAATGTAAATATAATTCAACTTGTAACCCTGCTATAAATTTGTTTTTCTTCTGAACAATTATGACATCAATATCATCTTACTATAATATAACACAATACATATCTAATAAAAATATATAATAAAAAAAACGAGATGATGTGCGGTCTATGTAAGACCACTCAAAATTTGAAGATTCAAAAGTGAAGGTCAATCGTCACATTTCATCTCATGAACAAACATAAACTTTGACATATAATCAATAATTAAATTATTGAAAAAAAAATTATTTTTTCCAAACTTCCTTGCTCTCTCTCATCTCCTTTTGATATTTATCTATCTCTCTCTCTCTCTCTCTCTCTCTCCTCTCTCTTTTCATTCAATTAATTTTTCTCCAAAAAAAACTAAAGGATTATGAGAATGGTTTTACGGATAACCCGAATAAAACAAACAGGATACATTTGAATTGATAATCGTAATAAAAAGAATATTGAATAAACTCAAGACCACCACCCAAAACGCCTCACTTAGGTTCTCTCTCATATCTCGGAATTAAAAAAAAAATGTTCATGCATGATATGTTTGATGCAATGCAACTAAAATATCTGACAAAATTCACAAACGTCGAACTCACAAGTTCGATTCATATAATTTCGAGTTCACAAGCTCGAACCACCATAATAACTAAATATTAATCAATCTCACAAATCACGTAAAATTCACATATAATTAAACTCATATAATATCCACGTATCATTAATTATTCACACCAACATAGTCTGATTTCACAAGATTCATATAACATCAAACTCATTAGTTCCTTTCACAATAACCACATAAATCATAATTTCATTTCATACCTATAATTGGCTCACATACTCATTTCATATTAATCATCGAATTTGCAAATATATCCCATATCAATCATCAAATACCAAGCAATCTCATAATTCACGTAATATCCACGGTTAACATTTCAATATAAATGAATTACTGAATATTCATCAATATCACAACCCATATAATCTTCATGTATTATCAAATAAACACATATATAATTCATAAAATATTATATTTATGCATTGTAGATGCAAATGAATTTCTACTTACCCAAAAATCAAAATAGTCCAACTTTTGTACCACCGTTTGAATTCTCTCAATAATTGGTCGACGAGGGACGTCACTTGATGCGCGTTGGATACTTGGATTACTGCTACCATTCAACTATGATATATGTAAATTAAGAAATATAAATTAGCTAAATCTGCAGCCTCTCCCTTTCGCCTTCTCTGTATTCCCTTTTTCGTTCTTATTCTTGGTAGAAACATTTGTAATCTAATAACTTCTTTAGGTGCTTGGTGTACTAAATACTAACAACTAACATCTAACTTTGTCCGATAAATTAAAAAAAAAAAAAAAAGCCTTCTTTGGTAAGCTTTCTTTCCATTTTATTAATTTATTATTATTACTACTAATATACTCCACTTTTACTATTATAACATGCTTATTATAATATTATTCTTATGCACAAGTGGCCGCATACGCTATACACGCCTATTACATATTTATAAACTAATTTGAGCTTAATTATTTTATTCATTATTAATTAATTCCTTTTATTCTCATCCAACTAATAACATTAGTCACCAAAATTATTTACCTTATTTATTCACACATTTTATACTCTTATCTTGTCACCACTTAATACGTATGAGTATAACAAATAATTCAACATTTTAAACAATTACGAGCAAGATAAATAATCCAGGATAATCAATAAGATATAGATATTATTAATATGTAAATAATATATGATTCACGAAATGCATAAAATATATTGAACAAATAATAATACTAAAAGTGTGGGTATTACAATAGCTACTTTTGTAGCTTCTCTTTAATAAAATGATTTTTTGCTAGATAAAAAAAAAATACAAATAATAATTGTTTCTTATCTCCAATTATCATTTTTTTTCATTCCCTGTTCATCTTTTCCAAAACCATCTAACCCCCACACCTACCCATTGTGTTTGGCTTGATAAGACTCCAATTGAATCATTTATTGCATTTTGATATTGCATTATTTGTTGAGTTCTAAAAAAAAAAAGATTTTGCATTATTTGTTACATGTAAAAGAATAAATTATTGAGTGGGTTTCATGTGTGCACCGTGCACTCATAGTGTATTTTAAAAGCGTGCAACTATTCAAAACATAAACGTGCAATTATTTCAAACAGAAGCATGCAATTATGTTTCCATATTAACAATTGCATTTTACTATGTAAATAAGTCGCATTTTTTAACATAATAAATTTCACGCTTTTAAAATACACTATGAATGCACGATGCACTCGGGTTCATATAAGACCTAACCTAAATTATTTTAAGTAAAGTAGGAAACCTATATTCACCGTTCTCACTTCCATTTTTATGACGTTAAAAACTCAAAATGCGTAGTAATCTAATAGATGCGTAATATTTTTTGAGTAACATTTTTGCACAGTTGCAATGTTTCATTAAAAAATGGTTGAAAAGTATTGATTCATTATAATGAATAAAATATTACTTTTCATACTGAATAAGATAAATATTGTTCAATGGTATATTTCTTTTTGACAAGGGGTAATGCACTTTTTTCTTCTTCTTATTATTCCATTTTTTTCCCTATGATCCATTTGGATACGTGTAATTAAAATTGTGTTAAAAATGTAATTGATGCACATTAATGCACATAAACTTTTACTATTATTAAAATATAATATAAAATGGGACAGATACAGAAAATTTGTCCAGGTAAGGCACAATTTGAAAAATAAATTTAGTAATTCAGGCAAAATCGAAATTTTCATGAATTATAATTTGTGTTCACTGAAATTTTACGAATAAAATAAGACAAAGTCTAGTATGGAAATTTTCATACATAAAAAAACTTTAATTTACAAGTCAGAATTGGTGAAGGTAAGATAAAAAATTGGTTCATGGTTCATCTTGATGTTCATGGTTCAAAAATATAATTCAAAATGTATGGCTTGGGGGTTGGCTTGCTTGGGCGACTAAAACGTAGGAGTTCGACTTAAGGGTTCATTATTTAGTATTTAGGGTGTAAATTGTTGATTTAGGACAATTTTATAAATTTGCATACATAAAAATTTTCACATTAGACATACTTATAAAATAATATTTATTGGCATATCATCAATGTATAGTTGTTTACCGGGGTATCATACACACTGCTTAGCAGAATTGCATCACATAAAGGCAATTGCTTACCAATTTTAAAAGGTTAGGTCTATGCATCCGGATGTACCGTGCACTCATAATACATTTTAGAAGCATGCAACTTGTTATGCTAAAAAATGTGATTTATTTACATAGAAAAGTGCATTTATTAATATGGGAACATAGTTGCATGTTTCTATTTGAAATATTTATTTTAAAAAAATATTTTAAAAAAAAAAATTATATTAAAAAAAAAAATTTTCGGAAAAGACCCAATTCATTTTTAAAAACCACATGCAAAATTCAATTTGCAATTGAATTTGGATGAATTCAAAAAAAGAATAACTCCTAAACAATAAACCCTAAAATATATATGAATCATTCGGGTAGAAATCAAACCATTTAAAAAAAGTGAAATTTTATTTTAAAAAAAAAAAAAAAGTTAAAACTGAAATTAAAAAAAAATAAAACTGAAAAAGTTTAGAAAAAAAACTCCCAAAATTAAATTACACCAAATTGATTGGTGCAAATGGTGCATATGGGAATTTGCCTTTATGAAAATACTTGAGAATATACATGACTTTGCATTACTAATTCTAATTGTCGTTCGGTCTGATTTTTGCATTATTATAGCCTGAGACTTTTGGTCCTAAGGTCTGATTTTTTTTTCATTTATTAGGGAAGGTGTACCCTTTACACGTCACTTTTTAGTTAATAAAGTATCTTTTGCTGAAAAAAAAAAAATACATGACTTTACAACTATAAAAAATATTGAGACACATTTATATGAGACTGTCTTATCATGAGACGGGATATAAATTAAACATTGACATTTTAACACTTTATGGGGATGAACGTGATTTGTGCTAAGTTGTACCTTGTGATATAATTAGGCAAGGAAAAATCAACTAAAAGAGAACAGAGATTGTCAATGAAATGACACAACTATAATTAATTTAAAGCATCCAATTGCTGGTGGAAATGAGCACAAATGTATAAGAGTTTTTTTTCCATTAATCAAGTTTATATTATCAATTTAGATTATTTGATTCATTTTATTTATTTTTAACATATATTTTTTAAATTATTACCCGTATTATATTCTGGGTAAAGTTAAATATCATTAATTAAAAATAAAAGTTCATTGCATGAACCAAATCTATATAAATTTTTGTCAAGATATAAAGTCAATTACTGCATATATATTAACGAGATAGTATTATACAAAACTCATTCGAATATATTGTACTTAACCTGTTGCTATATTGATTTCTACAATCCATGTTAAATTTAACTGTGAATTAGTGCACATAAATGTGCAAAAAGTCCTTTTCCAATTGCCCTTTCTCAATTTTCCATTTCAAAGCAAGCGTCTGTTTTGAAATTACTTTTTGGAATAGTGAGAATCACTGTTTTTTAAAAAAGATGTTTTTTTTTCAAAATTGGTGTGAGACAACTTTTTAAAAAAAAAAAAAAAGTGCTTTTGATGATTCACTAGAAATCTAAAACACCACCAACTGAGAATATGTCATTAATCCTTTTTCAATTTTCGACATTTGGGTGCTAAAGTCAAAACAATGTTCAAGCAAAAGAATCACAAATTCTTCCTAGTTCCCACAAATTCGCTGTAAAATGTACTCCAAATAAATCAAATCAAAAAAAATTGTGCTTCCCACAATACAATCATCACAAATTCAAGGCATCACCTCACCACTAGTACAAAATTAAAATCAAATCAAATCAAACTTTCATGTATTAACTACATAAACTACGGTTTAATTTTTTTAAAATTAGATATTCTAAAATAGTTCAGAACTTAAATTAAGCATACCTTGGTGCTATATCTCATGAAAATCTTGCTTGATTGTTTCAATGGCGAGTATTACTCTTGCCGACTTGCAAAAATTTTTCTTCCACTACTTTTGTTATTTATCACATAGTTAAAAAAAAAAAAAAATAAGTTAAAGGATATCTTTAGAATATTAAAATACTAGCGTAGTGCCTGCCAGGTTACACGGGAATTTTTAATAATCAATATAAAATTATTTTTAAAATTATAATATATATAATTTTTAATTAAAAAATATTACATTGAAAATAATATTTGATATTTTATTTAAATTATTAATGCACATTACACATCATTATTAATTAATTTATCAAAGTACTAAACTCTCTATATGATTAAAACATTATCAAAACTCATTAAAAGTTGACACACATGCAATAAAAATATTACATTGAAAATAATATTTGATATTTAAACTATTAATACACATTCCGCATTATTATTATTAATTCATCAAAGTACTAAACTCTCTATATGATTAAAACATTATCAAAACTCATCAAAAGTTGACACACATGATATAAAAACTCTCTATTAATACTCCCTCCGACCTCCGTCCCAAGATTATTTTCACATTTACTCTTTTCTCGTATTTTAGCAAGCGAGTTTTTTATTAGTATTTGAAATGATAAAATATTTTTTAAAAAAACATATAATAGATGAAATGTAGATCTATCATACATCTCCTTAAAAATTATTTTATCATTTTAAATACAAACAAATAACTCGTTCGTTAAAATACAAAAAAAAAAGTAGCGTGAAAGTAATATTGAGACGGATGGAATAATATAGAGGGTTTTTAGGGGTATAAACCCTCTATATACCAACCAATTAATACAAAGAAAGGAGAAATAAATAAATCTATATCTATCTATATCTATATTATACTTACTTGGGTTTTTTACTGGCAAATCAAGGTGGATGGAGTTCAATAGTCATAGTTTGAAATCGTACCCCACTCTCTACGTTTATACATTTGATCAAATGAAATATAGTATTAATTTATTATTTTAAAATTATTTTTTAAATTGCATTTTGATATTTACTATCTTAACCTCCATTCAATTAAATTAAAAAAATAAAGATTATGAGATGGTTTTACACATAACCCTAATTATACAAACCCGACACATTTGATTGAAATCAGCTTGAAGAAATTGGATATTCGAGAGAAACCCAAAAATCAGCTTGAAGAACGCATAACTCAGATACAAGAAAAAAAAAAAAAAAACGAGATGATGTGCGGTCAAGGAAGAGGCAATGAAGATTCAAAAGTGATTGTAATATCCAATTTCAGTTCCGCGAACCAACATGGAGTAGCTTTGATGAGATTTGTGATTTCGCTGAGTTTGATCGAATAGGTAATCAATTAATTTGCATCCAGCTATGTTTTTTTTCAGTTTTAACTTCTCCAACAATAACTAATATCAGATTGTAATTTTTTTTTTTAGTTACTTCGATGGATGATTACGTATTTTTCTTTTTATGTACTTGAAATGGTATGGTTTTGGCAGAGGATCAATTAATATTTTTACGGGGCTTTGTACCTTGGCTGGAGGACCAGTTAAAAGTGGCTAAAAATTCAAAAATTTCTAATGCCTCTTTAAATTGTTTAGCTTTGTACTGTCTTCACTATGATGATGGATAATTAGGAATGGTTCAAAAGTTGGAGCTACAATTTTTATTATAGGGGCTTGGTTCCGTAGCGGATCCTGTGAATTAGGTGATGGTGCTAAAATATGAGTGATCTGTTCTTTTTCTAAATTTCACCCCTTCATATGTTCCAAAATTTCCCCTTGTTTTCCTCTTTTTATTACTAAACTAACAAATTTTCTTTCAAAACAAAGCTTTTAGGTGCTGATTAATTTGCAATTGATTAATTGATTATGTTCTTCTTGTGTTAACTAACAGTTTACATGAAATTATACGACACCTGTGTAGAAGAACTAAATCTTGACGTGGAATTATATTTTAACTCTTTTGATGAAGAAAATCAACCCAACTTGTTTTAAGCTTTTACATGATTGCATCGTTTGCTATGGCTTGTCATGTTACGGCGGTGTTATCTTTAGTATGACGATTGATCACAACGAAGAAACAATGTGGTCATAATCATAGATATGATGTCGATTGCATAGCTCTCAGCTTTTACAATGTTTTGTGGTTGACAAAATGTCATATGCAACACAATTGCTAAAGGAGATTATGTTCGGCTTCACAAATACTGTGACACTGTCGCTATCATTTATTATTTGGATTCATTGCACTTAAACTGGATCCTTTTTTATATATTGTATAGACGATAATAAAGGTTTTATGGCAAATTATGCAGGTCTTAAGGTGAATCCCGCTATGACATCTGGATTATATGCTCTTTGGATCTTGGAACCTCTATATTTTTAGTTGTGCTTTCTTCTTTGTCACTGTTTGTGCTTAAAAAACGATAAGCACAAGAGCGGGAGTCTATCCAAGTATAGTTCTTTGTCGTCTTGGTACGACAAAATAAACTCATCAACTGTCTTTCTGGGAAAACGTACATAGTAGAGGGAATGCTACTAAAGGCGTTGAACTCAGTGTCAACCTTGGTGATTCTAATGAGGCTAAGGGAACAGAACATAAGATTGACATATGTTTATTGTGGTATATCATAAGAAAGGTCATGAGAATAAATTTAAACTGTAATTTTTTCTTCTGAAACATTATTGTTTTATGTTTGAGAATTATAAAGGTTCGTGAAATTTTTATTGTGCACTTGTTTAGTTCTTGAAATCAGATTTCCCCTTGTGATTGATTTTATATGATGTTCTTTGATACTACTGCTAAATACATGATTTTCTGGTTGTTTTGCTTCTAAGTCTGCAACTTCTTTGAGTGATTCTTGAGTATTTTGATGCTAAAAAGCAGTTGCTCATTTGGTGACAGTTGAACATCATTTTCATGTATCTTGTGTTTAAAAAAATAAAAAACAAAATGTCAAGTGATTAAGGGCCGTTTGGCACAACTTATAAGATCTTAAACAACTTATAAACTCCTTAATTTTGTTTGACAAAATAAGATGTTTAGCAAGATCTCAAAAAAAGCTCCAAAAAATTAAGAAGGATATCTCAACTTATTTTACAAAAATAATATAAACTCTACCTTATCTCAACACATCCCGGTCCAAATTCGGTCCGGATTCAACCCAATCCATCTCGTTTTCTGCGAAAAAATTAGAAAATAAAAAATTTATTTTCGAAAAAATATTATTTTTAAAAAAAACATTATATTAAAAAAAAGAAGTATTCCGAAAAAAAACGTATTTTTAAAAAGTTATTTTCGAAAAAAAAAAAAAAAAAAAAAAGAATATTTACAGAGAAAAATTAATTTCGAAAACAAAATATTTCGAAAAAAATAAATTTATTTTAAAATTTCATTTTCTATAAAAAAATCATTTTCGAAAAAAATTAAAAAAAATCGAATTTTTTTTTCCAAGAAAAATATTATTTTAGAAAAAAATTTAAAAAAAATTATTTTCAGGAAAAATATTATTTAAAAAAAATCGAAAAAAAATATTTTCGAAAAAAAAAAATATTATCTAATTAAAAAATATATGTTTTTAAAAAATTATTAAAGAACTTAAAAGTTGTATTAACAAAACACTTTAACAACTTATAAGTTATTTAAAAATTACATTTTATACGCTCTTAAAACAACTTATAAGATGTTATAACTTATAAAATATTTAAAATAAATTTAGCCAAACGGGCCATAAATGGTATTTTACAATCATCACCAACTTTATTTATACAGCAACACAAATTTAATATGGAGAACACTTAGGTCCTGTGCAGGTCCGTTTGGGAGAATTTGGTGGCCTGGTGCGAACTCTCAATTACTTTATTTTCAAGTAAATGAATAGAAACAATTTAGTTTTTCAATATAGTAATATTAAAAAAACACCCTAAATATGGTATTGAAGTTTATTTTCTAATTTGGGATACATATTTATAATTATTAATGAAGATCTTCGGTAATTTTATTGGAAAATAGAGAAATTTATGGAAAATTAATAGAGGTTGAGAAAATTAAGGATGAATTTTATTGGAAAAATAGAGAAATTGATGGAAGATTAATGGAGGTTGAAAAAAGGATGATAACAAAAAAAAATTTTTTATCGGTTGAAAAAAAAAAAAAAAATCGATTTATGATTTTAATTTTTTTTAAACCTAGTAATGGGCCTCGAAAAATTTGGGTGCAGGGGCCGGAAAAAAAAAGTGGTCGGTGCGGATTATTGTTCCTCCTTATAACAATTTTGGTCACGTGTAAAAATTTTTACATGTAAAAATTATCTAATTTAGGCAAGTAAATTAAACAAGTGGGGATCATAACAGTAAAATTAAATGTGGGTCGTATGAATCGAGTAAGCTTTTGTAGCCTAATGGTAAATAGTTGCTGTTTGGCGCGGGTTCGATCTTTGGTAGTGGTGAATAAACTATTTTTTCATGTTTTTTCTCAATAAATCAAAAAATTAAAAAATATGATCTTTGGAATTGAACCCTAGTTACAAAAATAATTTAAAAGTAGACTCACCAATATGACACATTGAATATTTATAAAATAACTAATTTAGAATTGAACCCTAGTAAATAAAAATAAATTAAGAGTAAATTCACCACTATGACACATTAAATATTTATTAAATAACTTTCTCACAGTTTATTTAGATTTACTATGTAGCTATGAAGGATACATGCAGAATTGATGCAGTATTAAATGTAAGAGTAACACTCCTATGAATCAGGTCTATACATGAAGTCATAAACTCTATCACTGTTATGCGAAAAAATTATCACTATTATACATAAAGACTTTCACTGTTTAAAAATACGAAGCATTTTTAACAGTGATAGTTTTTGTGCATAAGAATCAAAGTTTTTATGTTAATAGTGATAGTTTTTATACATAACAATGATACTAAAAAATCGAGTTCACGATGAACTCGGGTTCACACAAGTATTTATCTAAATGTAAAAGTATAAAAAAGTAGATTATTAAATTGAATAGTGTTTATCAAGCCAACTCAATTTGACTCGAAAGCTCATTGCATTTTTTATTATACGTTCTAATACTCACAAAATGAGAACCTAAAAAAAAGTAAATTATTAAATTGACTCAAAATTGAGCATAATTGCCAACTTTTCTTTAACCCTGAAAATGCTCCTACTCTACAGCCTTAACAGTTGACCATAAATATAGTGCAGCCAAAGACACCAATCTAAGATAAGAAGAAAATATTAAAATCTAGATGTCACAATCAAAATACTTTCAGGAGAAATGTATTGTTGAGGAAAAATCAGACAGAAGATCATCTAGAGAGACTCCAGTTAAGAGTTTTTAGTTCATGGGTGGGCGGGGTGCACGAGGACGCACTGGAGTCTTGGACGGGTTTACCCTGTAAATATTGAAATTAGCGATTGATGTATTGTTGAGGAGAAATGATTAAACATAAAAATGCAGAGAGGTGTTGAGTGGAAATAAAACCATATAGGGAGCTCTAATGAACGGATTCTCCAAAAAATACTAAAATGTAGTATTGGATATTTAGAGGGTGCGGGTGCAATTTGCGTGAGATTCGCACCAAAAGGTCACGTGGATTTAATTTTGAAAAAAAAAAAAAAAAATCAAGACCGGTGCGTTTGAGTGTGAATCCGGTGAATCTTGGATGCGCGTTTTTTAAAAAAAAAAATTATAAAAAAATTTAAAACTTAAAATAAGAAAAACTTAATTACCTTATTAACCCACAAAACTTAAAATAAGAAAAAAAAATTAATAGAAAATATTAATTATTTTACTTACCTTTTCAACTCAAAGTCACGAACAGAAGATGTGACTTGTTTTAAATTTTTAATTGGATTGAAAACTTTATTATGCTTATATGTTGGATTGATGATGGTATATGAATTATTATTTTTATATATTTTACAGGTATTATATATAATAAAATAATAAATAAGTAGACGTATCCTTGCCGAATCGCATCCTGAATTTTTCAAAAATCCGTATCCCCGTATCCGTATCGCATCGCCCCCGCACCCATGCAACACAGATAGGGAGTGATCCTTAAACAGCGCCACTACAGTTCAGAGCTGCAATTGCAGTCTGCCCAAGAATAAAAAGAAAAAAACACATCTCAAGTGCGATTCCAACTAAGGGTGATAGATATAATCAAAAGCCCAATGTGCTTAAAAGACATCGAATGAGAAATAGTAGTAGATTGGAACCCTCTTCAGGGAATAACCATACGAGTAACCTTTGGGTGCACCAGTTGCATGCACCACGCAACAGATGCATAACTAATTTTGTTTACTGAAAACTACTAATAGTGTTCAGTGAAAGCAATTAATACTAACCAATTAATACCAATTTAAAATGCACTTGAGTTGCACAATGCAATTGGTGCATATAAGTATATGTCTAACCATAAAAGAATTTAAGAACACCTAAAACTAGAAAAAAAAAATAAGTACAAAAGTTGTAATTGTTAAGATGTTCCATAGGAGTTAAGCAATGTTCTGGCAGAAAACTAATCTCGCATTTTGTCCATCTATTGATCTTGATTCCGGATCATCATCTGCTTCATGAGAATGATGTAGTCTCAGATTCTTTTCTGCACAGAAATAACAGTCTATTGTTAAGTGGCGATCCAAAAAGGGGACAAATAAGTAAATGACATCAGTGCTCCTTGTCAAAGCATTATCTGGAGAATTCACAACCATAAACACTACAGATCTAGATTGTAAGTATAAATTCATTCACTCAAGTATAAATTAATTCTATCAATCTAATCAAGCCGAGAAATGCCATTTTAAAGACCTTAGTAAAATTTTAAAGTGTTTAGAGTATGAATATAGCCTGCACAGAACATATGACCAACTCATGAAAATCTTTTCTTACAATCAAGTTCATATGATGAACCCAATATGCCGTCAAGTTCAATAAACCAAACCTCATTTTGCTCTTACTCTAATGACAATGGTTGTGTATCTCAAGCAATCAAAATATCTTTCTCATTATCCAACAATGAACACAAAAAACAACATAAATTGAAAAGTGAACGATTACTCCCATTCCCAACTGGTATGTCAGCCTCATCCTCATCCCATAGTTCATCATCCTCAAAGTCATCTCTCTCTGGAAAGAAACCACTGTTTTGAATTCCAAAGTCATCATTCTCCCCATCTGTTAGATTGAACTTGCTTTTTTTCTTCACGTTTAACTGACAACAGAACAAGCAATATGCCAAATTTTAAAGATCACGTCACATCAACCCCACAAACATGGAAGACAAAAAAATAATAATAATTGATGCTTCGATTATTGATCGTCCCTTTATTTTCATTGCCCATCATAATTATGACTCTAATTTGACGCTTGAGGCTAAGCAGATTTACCTAATTGCAGTGACAATCTACTCCAAAATTCCAATTCAAAGTATTATAGTGGAAGAAAATCCGACTCTTTAAATTAGCGTTGAACGCCTAATTGCAGTGAAACCCTGATCGCGACTTTTGAGACTGTAATCTTTACAAGAAATTGACTAAACGCAGTAAACTCGGAGGACACCGGCGGTAATGGTAGCGGAGGACATCGACGAGTTTCAAAGTACAGTCCATTTTCTGGGGAAAGTTTTCTATGTCATCAGAAGGAGGCGTCAAATGTAGTAGAGGAGGAAGAAATATCAAATGAAATATTAATTTTAGATCCATTAAGGATAAATTTGTAAATTTATAATAATAGTTTTTAAATTATTAATTTTATTATAATAGTGCGATAGAACAATACAATACGATAATTAGTACGATACAGTAGAACACTTGGTACGACGCTTAGTACAACAGGTAGCATGTCATTAATTTTAAACCTTTAGATTTTAGATCTAATGGTTGAGATTAACTGACTATTGACAGTCAGTACAACATTCTGACTGCTATAAGAAACACCCTACTTACTATATTAAAAAGAAGCTAGGTGGTGAAAATTATTTATTGACGTTTTTACCCTTGCTTTATTTTCTTTGTTCATTTCCATCCAAAATTCTATTCCCTTTGTTCATGCCAAAAATCTCTTTTTAAAAAAAAATTAAGCCTGAAATTTTCATCTAATTTTTGTAGGCATATGGAAAGCCCGTGGATAAACGCAGGGTGATCTTTCTCCCCTTCCTCCGGCAGCCGTCGACGCCGCCCTTGCCCGCGCCAGACTTCTCCGTCCGCCGTATATACGTCAACGATCTATTTGTAGTTTTTGATGGATTTGTATGGAAAGCAGCGGCGCCTCCCTATCTTCCCCTTCTCCGACCGCCGTTGATACCACCCTAGCCGATGTCGCCTTTGTTTGTTTGTGAGTGAAGTTAGATTGGAGGCTTTCAGATGAGATTCCAACAGATAACTGTTGTGAAGACGAGAAAGATTGGCTTATAGAGAGTCTGTAAGGTGTAAAGATTTTCTTGGTTTTACATCCAATCTGATCTCCTCTGGCATTCGAGATATTAATTCACTATCTTTGCCAGCACCACATGGTGAGTGATGTTCCAAAACTGTGTTATTTTTATGTTTTACAGATTTTAGATCAAATTATCATTTGAGGGATGGCTATTCATAACTGTATTTTCATTATTCTTTGAACTCATTCTGCTGATTGAAAAAAATTAGTTGATGGGTTTAATTTTTTGGATAATAAACGATTTGTTGTTTATGTTCTTCTGGTGCTTTATAGTTGCTGTTGTGACAATTTGAGGACTTGATGAGTAGCTTTTTATCAACCATTTTGGCCTAATGGTTTAACATAATGCAACATTACTTGGAATTTGGCCATGAGCTCACTTTTGTTTAAGTTAATTATGATTTATGGAGCAAAAGGACAGGCTCAAGTTTCGATTGTCTGCAGGTTGATGTAATAGTAACTACGAGAGGTGGTGTAGAGGAGGACCTCGAGAAGTGTCTTGCACCAACTTACAAAGGTAATTTTTCTTTACTTGAAGTTGTTCTTCCTTCAAGGACTGAGACAGACTGGAGATGCAGCAAATGACTTAAATATTGAAGCGCCCGCCGATCGGTGCTGAACTGAGACGAAAAAGCGGCGGCACACTACCCCAGTAAGTGATTTTGTTTGTTGCCCGTTTGTTATTTAGGATTTTTTTTTAATTGAATGAGGGTTTTTTTTATATTGTAAAGCCAAATTGATGCATACATTTGAAATCCTGACTGGTTTCAGTTTGTGTTTGAAAGAGTTTGGTTCAGATTTTCTTCAACAAACCTGCCCGGAAGACCATAAGAAGAATTGGTGATTTTTAATGGTTTTTCCGTCAATTGAATAACACTCATATTACATTAGTTTACTTTAAAGTTATTGAAAAGTGCCAATTCTCTATTTAAAACTTTAGATTTATAAGATCATGATACAGACCTTTCTATTATCTTTATTCAGTGATGTTATTACCTAGCTTCATAAAATACACAGCCGTTTTGGGACTAAGCCCTTTAAAGCTTTTAAATTCTTTATTTGGAGATGCAATTTTTTAGTTAGCTTCATCGCATAAAACATTGTGTTGGTCGAGCCGCTTAGTGTTGTGGAGAAGATTGTTGTTCATTGCCATAAATTCTAAGAACATGGAGCAATATTGTAGCATTAAGTTTTTGAATGACCAACTTTTTTATTATGTTATTTTGGGCATCCATTCACATAATTGCCTTATTGCTCTAAAAGTTTAATAAAAGAACTTTTTTTCGTAAACTATGTCTCGTTACATAATTGGTGGAGATGGCACTCAAAAGGGGCAGCTGCGGTATATGAGGTATTATTTATAAAAATTACCTCCGAATGGCTAAATGATGCATTCCAAATGCTCGGTAGGTAATAGGTTTTGTGGCAATTAGATGGAATTTTATATAATTTTCAAACATGAATTTTATATAATCTCCATCCCTGAGATGGCGTCAAGAGTGGAGTTAGGCCAGTAATAGCTCTGCCGAGGTAAAAGGCGAAACACTTTAATTTTTTTTCCTGAATTTGATATTTCTATATTTTTTTCTGAAGTTTGACCTAGCTATTTATAGTGTATATCAAATCACATTATGAATCTTGAATAATGTACAAGAAAAAATTGTCCCCTTTACTTTCTGGTTACAAACTGCCATGGGTTGTTGGGTACTGCAATTACCCTGCTAAAGATTGAGAAAGTCTTTTGCTTGTGTGACATGAGTTCATAAAAGGAAATCTTTATAGTTATTATTTGCCAATATGGAGGGGATGATGATATTGAATAACTTAAAGAAGGCGAATGTGATGCATGTAATGAGAGGTTCGAGCATATGTACAATATTAATGAGAGGTTCGAGCATACTATTCAAAATTACTAGCTTCTTATTTTCATCTGTAATACCATCAATTTTATTTAATATGTCACAATGTGATGCATGTAATGAGAGGTTCTTCTGGAGTTAGAGAGAGGGGTTCGAGCATATGTTAGTTTGAGATTGAACTCAATAATGTTGTAAGTATTAATGGAATTATATTTCTTTCAGCATTAGTTGTTATTTGTCTACTCGTGATTTGAGAAGCTAATATTTCTTTCGTTACAATCAGATCAAAAGTTTGCAATACCGCATTCAGCATGAAGTATTCCCCTCAGTGAAGAGAAACAGATTCTCAGATAAATAGCTTAAGGGACAAGGTCTTGCAAAACTCTGTTGAGAGACATTTTCAGCTTTAAAGGAAGTCTTTCCTTCCTAAGGCACTCCATCATTCTTTTCATGTGTTGCTCTTCTTTTTTTCATTTTTTTTAATAGCTTTATGTTTATGATATCAAGACATCACATTGTGCAGCAATATAAAAATAAGGAACTACATCTATGACCTAGCAAAACAGGGTGTTCATCTTTCTATATTTCGTAAAGACCGCATAAGTGGTCATTTTTATGGAGTCTCAGATTGGGAAAGTATGCTTCCTTCACACATAATATATCATATTTCATTTAGCACCACCTGCACATTTAGGTCCTCAAACAGTGTAAGGACCAATTGACCATATTTTTGCAACTAAATTGATTTATTATTTGTTGATTTAATCGATTCTTTTCATCTATTGACTGAGAAGCTCATTATTTAGACCGTCAATTTAGTTATCAATTGCTTTTGAGCTTTTTTTTTTTTTTTATAAATTTGGTACCTTGTAAGATTTCTAATTAATATGCTTCTGAATTTTATTTAGGACTTTGGTGGTGTAATTTTGTATTTTACCAGTTCTATTTTTTCCTAATCTTAATAAAATTTGTTCTTTCTATTTTGTGAAGGATAAATTTACTAACGTTTTGGCAAACTATTTTTTAGCTATCGTCACATTAAGGCATATGAGGGAGATAAGGACCCCTATGTGTTAGAAATATTCAAAATTATACATACTGCTTGTGTTTTATCTTCTGAAAGATTAGGATATTGATATATTTGTTAGTGTCTCTTTTGTCTTTACTTTTTTGAAAGATTGGATGTGATTGATGAAGAATTGAGAATAATTGTAAAAAATTTAAGTACTTTCATTGGCAAAAGCATTGTTAATTTAGGCTCATCTAGAAAAGAATTTGACCACAATTTTGCACAAACAACTGCCTGGAGTGTACAAGGATTGTAATCGCAAGCCGTGGATGGCGTTGGCGCTCACTGAGATTGAGGCTTCGTGTGGGATTTTTCATCTTGAGGTAGTTTAAATACCCTATCTATGGGGCTTATTTCATTAACATTTTGTTTTTTTTCATATGGGAGTGGAAAAATGTAAGGAATATAGAATTATTTTTTAGTTTTTCATATATCAGCGGCAGTCGAAATTATGTGAAAAAACTATCCCTATGTATAAAAGTTGAGTGTGATTTGATCTCTAGAACCTTACCCAATTATTTGGTTTTCTATCTAGCCATGAAATTTCAACGCACTTAAGAAGAGCCTCGAAAAATGACGTTTGTTGTGCCAGCATACTTATCTCTAGGTAATAGAGAAATGAGGTTGTGAAAACTGCATTGTCACTGATATTCATGATTATATTCATATCACCATCGAATATCTACATCCGCACTTTCGTTGGTGTAAACATGGTAGCCGCATATTCGCACTTTCGTTGGTGTAAACATATTGACTCCTGAGGCTGTTTCCGGCACGCGAAGCTGTTTTCCGGCGCCTGGTTCTGGTTTTCCGGCGCATCTAGCTGTTTTCGGCGAATTCACGCTCATGTAATCTTGTTTTGGCTCGTTTGGGCTCATTTTAACTCCGATTTTGGCTCCGAAAATTGCTATGTTCTTATTTTTCTGTGTAGATTCTTAATTTGCATATGTTGGAGGCATTTGAGTTAGAAATATTCAAGTGCTTATTTATCTATTAAATTGAGAACCATAATTAAAATTTATTACACTTGTGAATAAGCTTATTATGCTTGAAATTAAATTTTCTTGTGTAATTGTGAGCTTAACAATTCATGTGTTATGTATTTAAGCATTGGATGTTTAAATGTTTGCTCATTTTATGTAGATATGACTCGATGAAATGAACAATTGTTGTTCTACAAATTCAAGATTTCTTTATGCAATTTTTTTAAAGAATTACTTGAAAAGCTAGCACATAATTTTTTGGAACATTAAGTTGTTTGACGGAGATGGATAGTTTAATCGTTTTCTTTTATTATCACATTAGATAATTCCAACTTAATAGCTCATGACTTTATAAAAGTTGAATCTTGAGCTATGACATTTCCAAGAAAACTTAAAGTAGTTTTCTAGGATTAAATTATGTCTAGATTGGAATTTAATAGTACTTGTGATAATGTTATAAGAAAATTATTGGTGGATTGGGTTAAAGATGTAAGTAGACAAGTTGTTGGGACGACATGTCTATGTATTAAAAATGATTAATTGATCCGGTGTTATTACCTTGAGAGGTAAATGTAACACTTGAATATGAATCATCACCTAGATCCCTACGCCATATATTTTTCCATAATGTCGGTACTAAATGTGGTACACAAGGGACATAAATGCCAAAGAGGATTCAAACTATTCATGAAAATTGTCTGACAGTGATGCTGAAATAAGATTAGATTAAGAATAACTTTAGTAGTTGATTTTTTGGCCTTATAGTAGCCATGAGATTCTTTTGACTACTTTGAGTTATTTTATTAACTCATAACATGATTATGCTTTATTACGTTTATAATGATAAATGTTATTAAGCATGTTGTTTCATGCTGTTAAGTGGGAGTTTTAGCTGTTTATTGGATTAAAAGCTAGAACTGATTTTGTTCATGTTTTGGAACTGAATCTGATTAATGATGATACTTAATGAGATTGATGATTAATGACTTTAAGTAATTTTTCGATGTCAAATAAAATGACATAACCTTAAAGGTTTTAAGAACCGATAGAGGACGTGAATGTTTATCCATGTAGTTCAAGGAACTGTGTAATGAAAATTGTATAATCCGACGATTATCTAAACCTTATACATCATTGCTCAATGGTGTAACTGAAAGAAGGAATAAACGTTGTTGGATATGACATGATCCGTGATAGGACAATTAATTTTAACTCTTTTTTTTTGGAAAGATGAGTTATTTATGATTGTCTGCTTATTGAATATAGTTATTCATAGTTGATTAAGTCAACTTCATCTGAACTCTAGAAAGTTGAAGACCCGATCTTTTGTTAATCTTGGTATCTGTAGACCAACAAGGGTCTAAAGAATTTAGAAATGTATCTTCTAAGATACTATGATAAATCCAATGGATACAAATTGATCGGAGATCAAGAAGTTCAGAGTAAGACATGAGATAAAATCGCTTAATGCCAATTTTTCCAAAAAAGATTTACTAGTAGGGGAGGTATTCGAAATACTATACCATTTTTAGATTGAAATAATCACTCTCTATCAGATCAAAGTAGGAGTGATTTTACTTAATGTTGTGATATTTGATAAAAGTTTACCCTTTAAGATTATATGGATCTTGATGAGAGTAATTATTTATGTCACAAAGCTTCAATCTTGAAAAATACTCTAGGAAACATGTGCTTGAGAGACATCATGATATTGAGGGGACACCTTCGTTATATTTTCAAAAATTAGATCAGTCTTTAGTGAATGAGGGAGAACCTACAGACGATCGAGAGGTTCTATCTCGTTATGCAAGAGACTAATGGAACAAAGCAACGAAAGATAATATAAAGTCAATAAGGTCAAATCAAGTTTTTTTTTGAACTTGTAGATCCTTTATTGGGACACATCTTAAAAATGTTCACTTTGTAGGGAAAGATTATACTCAATAAGGGATATTTAAACTTTCTTCACCTGTTGTGAGATTTACCTCGATTCGTTCACTTTTTGGCTATAGTATCAAATATAGATTTAGAATTACATAAAAAATGAACATTACTGTTTTTCTCAATGGAGAATTCAAAAAAGAGGATAATGTTTGTAAATTGAAGAAGTCGAATTACAAACTTAAACAAATCCTCAAAACAGTGGTACTTGAGATTTCATACTATGATTGTCTCGTAGTAACATTGTTAGACAAAGACCACTGTATTTATGTTTAACGGTCCAAAAATAGTTCTGTAATTCTATGATTATATATTGATACACTGTTAGCTGAAAAGAAACAATGAGAATCTTTTGGTGAAAGCTTCATAAATATCGTTCAAAGAAGTTACTTGGATAGTCTTAGCAGACTCATGTAGTAAGACTTCTAAAACAATTCAAATGAATGCATGAAAACATATTGATTCTCATGTTATAAAAAGACGAGTCACTGAATTATGATGAATGTCCAAAGACTGAAAGATAAAATGTCAAATGTACCATAAACAAATTCAATTGGATCTCTGATGTATGCTAAGTTGTGCGCATATCCAGACATTTGTTAAGTTGTTGGTTTTGTTAGCAAATATCAGTTAATCCGAAAAAATGACACTAAAAGATAGTGTGTGAGATTTTTGAGATATCTGAATGGTACTGCAGATTATTATCTCAAGGAGATAATCTTAACGTAGAGAGTATACAGACACTAACTGGAATTATGATTTAGATGAAGTAAGTCAAATTCTAGTTATACCTTTTTTGCTTAATAATGAAGCAATCTCGTGGTATAACATTAAATAAGTTTGTATAGCACTAACCACTATTAATTGAACTTGTGGCATGTGCATCTGCAGTCAAATGAAAATTTTGGTTAAGAATTTTCATGAAATATTTGGAATTAGTAAGCACTCTATTGAGATCTGTAACGATTCATTGAGAATTAAACACTCTAGTGGGAGTTGTAATGATTCATTGTTGTATATGACATCCCAGTGGGAGTTATATCGACTCATTGTTGAATCAAACACTCCAGTGAGAGTTATATCAATTCACTATAGAATCAAACACTTCAGTGGGAGTTGTAGTGATTCATTGTGGAATGAAATGCTTCAATAGGGAGTTATATCGATTCACTGTGAAATCAAACACTCTGGGAGCTGTAAAGATTTATTGTGAAATCAAACACTCCAGTGGAAGCTGTTATGATTCATTGTAGTAATCAAAGCAGTTAAAGCTTACTCTAAAGATTCCAAGTATCATGAAATATTTTGTCTTTGTAAAGATGTTACAAAGAAGAAAGAGTGATTTTTGAATAAATTTCTGTTGACTTGATGTTGACAGATTTGTTGTCAAACCTAATTACAGAAGATGTGTAAGACATCTTATGATCTTGGGTTTGTATGGATTTAAATGGACTACAAAGTAGTTGTTAATGTTACTAGACATTTATGTATTGTGAACTATATGAAATGTTCATATAATAGTATGTCGACAAGTTGATTGTCTCTCTCATACGAGCAGTCGCCTCTGACATCGAGGTATGTGTAGAGATGAGATTATATTGTAGATAATCGCAATAGATTTTGCCACGAATCTATTTGACTTGTTACAAAGCTAAATCAATGGATTCCTAGACAATAGAAGATGGAAATCCAAGTTAAGTGTCGATGATACACTTGAGCTGTGATTTACACGATGTCAAATAAATAAAATGACATACGCTTCCATCCTGGGAAGTTAAAACATCGTGACATGTGTTTCATACCACATGTGCTAAGTTGACCATAAGGAAATGAGAAATATATCCTTATTTTCTCATTGTATGAAGCCTTGAAGTTTTAATAAGCCTCTTAGAAGTACCCTTAGAACTTTCTACTAGATTTCTAAGTCTTCACTTTAGTGTTGCTACTTTAGCATGCTACCAATAACTATGATTAATGCAGCAATGCGGTACATGACTAGGAAATCATCTATAGTGGGAGTCTATAGATATTTTGTGTGAAAGGAAGGACATCTTTATTAACACGTTCTATTGTATTCATTGACCGGTCAATCGAGTTGAGAACTTGATTATGAATACATAGATTTGATAAAAGGTTGAATATGCTCTAATAGTTTCAAGGGATTGAAAGAGATATGTCAACTTGTGTTAACTGAAAGAGTTCTGGGGTATAACGAGTTTTGAATTCTTCATATAGAACTGGTTGAGTTGCTATTTATCATTAACTCGTTATATAGCGTGAAAAACTCATATTCTCGAGGGTCACACGATTTATTTGCCTGTACGAAAAAGTATTATGTGATTGTATAAAGAAGTGAAGCGAATGAGTATAAGACTCTAACTTAATGTGTGAGTGGGAAATGAAAGTAAATAAATAATATTAATTATTTATTAATATTTCCACACATGAATGTGGATAATATTTGAGAGTAGTTATATAGATAACTCCCAATATAAGAAGAGATGCGTATAATTTTCTTAGAAGAAAAAAAAAGGACAATTTGGAGATTGGATACGCTCTCATCTTCCCTCGTCGGAAAAGACAGAATACCAGAATACTCAAATATGGAATTCTGTAAAATACGTATCACTTAATATGATCGAAGGGCTTTTAAATTGTGAAACGTTAACCAATTCGTGTAATTGAATCCCTGACAATGAGATTCTAGTCCGTACGTAGAATTCAACGGGTTCAATATTCTTCCGCTGCTATTCTGGAATAGAGGTTTGTGTTGTCTAACTACTGTGTTACAACAAATTGTCTAAGGTTTTTTTTCCATTTTATTTTTTTGGCAGGGGTGTGGGATATCATGAGAATATGAAAAATGAGTCATATTTGCATTTTGTGCGCGGTGTATTTTATAATATATTTTAAAATTATACTACCTCCGTCCCAATCTTTAAGGTTTTCTTTCCATTTTTTTGTCCCAATTTTTAAGGTTTATTTCCTAAAATGGAAATACACTTTATCACTTTATCACATCACTTTATCACTTTATCACATAAAATACTAATAAACAACTCTTCTACCCCCAACTACCCATCACTTTATTACTTTATCACATAAAATACTAATAAACAACTCTTTCTAATCACTATTCCCATAAATCCTTATGAACAGTCAAAAAGCCTAAAAGAACGGGACGAAGGTAGTATAATTTATTATATTAAAAGATTATAATTTATTTACATAGAAACCTCAAGATTATGATTCCATCCTAATATTGCTGGATTTTGATGGTAGCAGATCCAGAAAATGGAGGGTCCAGTTGAATTTGGACTATTCAGTTTACACATACACACATACACGTGCGGATCGATTTTCAATGGAGACAGGCTGAATGGGTAATTTTAAATTTATTTTTCTGGCCAAGAGTGATTTTGATTTTTGAATTCTTGAACAGATATTATAAAAAAAAACGTGACCTCGAAACATGTGTAAAACTCAAAGTTGCCCTTAAAGGGTCAAAATACTGTACGCGGGGACCATTACTTTACACTTTCCTAATTCCACTCAATGATTTGGGGCGTGCAGTATACTTAATTATAATATGCCTTATCCAACTATTGTCACATTTTTTTCCCTTTTTATGTCTCGTGGACCAATCGCATCGTCCTTTCAATTTAAGTTAAAATAAAGTTCTATTTAAATTGATATATTTTAAAGATTGATCGTATTTTGGGGTTTCGAGTTTGAGATCAACTCTTATCATTTTATATGGATTATTATGGAGGGAATTTGCGTTGGAAGATTTTGTGCATACAATCGAATTTTCGATTAATGACATGAAATCCCTTCGTGAATTAAAAATATTGTGTGAAATATTCTTGTGATTTAGAAATTACATTAAACTTCTCTAAGGCTTATTAAATTAAACAAATTATTCCTTTACTCCAAAATTGAGTCGACGATGTTATCTATTTTCTGTAACATTTTTTCTCAAATATTGAAAATTTGAAATTAAGGACATAACACGTGAAATAGTTAAAATATTAATTTGACCGTTTATGAAAAAGAGGATAGTTCACTTGATTTAATAAACCACAGAGTGATTTCATACAATTTTCAAATTACGAGGGAACTTCGCTCAATATTTTCAAACTGCGAGGGAATTTTGTGCAATTAACCTCAATATTGTAAAGGTTGTAAATTGATTTTTTTTTTTAAAGTTGCAAATCGATAGAATAGCTATAGTACATGTTGCAAATTGATACAATACTATATATAGTCAATATCAATTTGCAACATATACTATTGTAATTTAACGAACCTATACAATTTTTTTGTATCACATTGCAATCCTATACAAATTAATTGATCGCAATGTAAACTATATTTTAAGTTGCAATCGGATAAAAAAGTATATACATGTTTAATTTGACACATAATATTATACAAATTACCAATAAAAAAATTTAACCCTAAATTTTAACATTGTATATGTTTCATATAAAATGCATATTTTTAAATAAATTGAAAGTTGAAAGTACATTAAAAAAAATTGATAGTGAAAATATATTTTTAAAAATAAGTCGTGAAACTTGTTTATAACATGAAATTTATATCATCACATTTATAAACTAATATTATAACACTTATTAACTAATGAGTAACACTCGTGTGAACCATGTTCACACTATGAATTCCAATTCAATATGAATAATTTCAATACCAGTCCACGCGATTCGATCTCTGTCGCGTCACGCCATCGCACGCTCGTTCCAGCCCATACCTTTGGTCTCTCTCGCGTCCGTCGCGAGCTCATTCCAGCCCACGCGTTGTCGCGTCTCACGGTCATTCCATGCTCTTATATATAACAGAGATAGTTTTTCTGAGTAACAGTAATAGTTTTTCTAAGTAACAGTGATAGTTTTTCTGAATAACAGTGATAGTTTTTATATATAACAGTGATAGTTTATGTAAAAAAGTGAAACTTATTATAGCATATAATGACAGTGATAGTTTTTCTGAGTAACAATGATAGTTTTTTTAAGTAAAACTTGTAGTTATAATATATAGCAGTGACAATTTATGTGTAACAGTGAAACTTATTATAGTATATAGTGACAGTGATAGTTTTTCTAAGTAACAGTGATAGTTTTTCTGAGTAATAATGATATTTTTTATGAGTAACAGTGATAGTTTTATAACACCGATTTTTGAGTACAAGAATCGGGAGAACACTATTCTCCGATTTACCAATGCATGGCGACCTTCGTGGCGGCGTGGGGAGGGGATGGATGGGTCGCGGCGACGTGTTGTGGGGAGGGGAGGGGTCACGGCGGCAAGGGGAGGGTGGCCGCAACGAGTTTCTTGGTGGAGAGGGGAGGGGTCGCATCGCGGCGGTCTCAAGTATATATATCTGACTCATTTGTAGTGTATGAGTCAGGTTTGACCCGAATTCATAGCATGAACTAGGTCTATACAATTTTTTGTCTTAACTAATATCATTATATTTAAAAATTTATATAATTTCATTAAATACTATGTGTATCAATTTATAAGAGTAATGTGTAATGATATCAATTTTATAGTATGAACAAATTTTATAGAAGTATTTGTGATTTTTTAATATTTTCTGTACACAATAAAATTCAAATATATATTTTAAGCATACAATTTATTTTACTATAACATGCAACTTGTTCGATTGGAGACCTCTTGATTTATATGCGTACGGCTTGTTTGAGTAAATCAAATTGGCCATATCACATTCACTTGTACCTGCCAAATTTCTGCCTGCCTTCATATATCGGAAGATTTGCCGTACCACTGGCGTGTTTATTGGGAAATCATCCCAATTAACTGCCATTTATTTCTCTCCCATTCCTAATTTCTTATTCGAATTTCACAAATATCTTTTCTCCTTCGAAAATCATATGTTTGTCTGGAAAATGGATTGCTATGAAGATTCATCGGTTATGTGTCGAGTCGTTTGCCCTAAGCCCCGTCGTGCCGCGCCATTGAAATCTCATTTACGGTATATATATGTTATTTCCAATTCCTACGAATTAAAATTGCGAATCGGATAGTGTTTTGATGTCTATTTCTTTTATAATGTGATAGTAATGATGCGGCGTCGAAAGCTGGTGCGGATTTGCTTGGCCAAATCCTTCGTAAGGTAGGTTTTTGTTCGTAATTTGTTATTGATGTTTGAATAAATGTGGTTTGAGGAACGATTGAATGTGGCAGTCTGTTTTGATCTTTTGTGTTTTAGTTGATTTCTTCTTCAATTTATGAATGGCAGTGTGAATCTCCAATTAGAATACTGCATTTTTTGGTTTCTTCTTTTCGAATCTCTTATCCTATTTATAAAATAAAATTGTTAAGTTTATACTTCGAGTCCATGAATTTAGGATTCTAATGGATGATTAACTAATTAGATTCTGAAACTGTTTGGCATGAAACTTGAACAATTGTTTTGGTTGTTGGAAGGAAATTGTTTTGATTTGGAACTTTGCATTTGTTGGTTTGGTTTGTGGAGTACTAATTAACTTTAAGTTATGGAATTTTGGTTATCACATGCTTTCTTAGTTATGTTCCAAACTATGGTGCAACTTTGTGAAGTTATCGTCCCGTTACCTAAGTGATTGATAGAGTTGCTATTTGTGTCGATCCTCGGATATCCATAGATACCACATGTTTCTCGTGTAATTAATTACAGGTGCATTCACTTATAAATCTTGTCAATGTATATTTGGAATTCACTATACAGGTAAATGAAATATTAGAAAGTTTTTATCTGCCTTCAAGTTTAGAGTATATATTACGTTCTGTTAACTGGAATAGATATAGCTGCAAATATTTATGTTTAGGTGCTTTGCAATTTATTAGTACTTCTTAATTTGTCATCTTGAAAGAAGCAAAAATGATTGTACAAAGTTTTCAGGGATGCCGCTTATTATAATTGGTGTGGGACTGATATCTATATCAACTAGATTGAGTGCACCAGACAAATAGATTTATTTAATTTCAAAACTTTTAATCTCTTTTGTGAAATATGAGTACAGATATTTGCTTTGGGTAGTCTAGTTGAGATGTCTCTGGATTTAAGGTTTTCCGTTTTAGGTCACGCATTAATAAAGGTGGTGTTTGCAACTCTAAAAAGTAAGGAAGGATCACTTATTTTCAAACACTACTCCTAAAACTATTAACAGAGTTTGCAAACACACCCTAAAACCGACATGTTATCTCTATCAAATGCTATCCTGCTATTACTTGTGACTTTCATCTTCTATGAACGAATTATGTTGCCATAGTTGTCACATATCATGAAGAGTTTCCTTTTAAAGCCTATTCCCATTTCTCGACCCTAATTTTCTCATATACTCATTTTTTATAGGACAAGTTTGAAGCAGAGCAATGTGCAACTCTATCATCATCACCCCCTTTTTTATTCGGATCTCCTCCATGCAGAACCCTAAATCCTGTGGTGCAAGATGCACATTTTGGGGCTGAAAAACTAAGCTCTATACTTGAAGCCCTTGCAGAACGACCTGCTCATGCCAGAGAACAGTTGAAGGAGAAAAAAGCACTTGTAAGAGTGGAAGGTTTTGACTGCTGTTATCACAAGGAATCTATTAATTGTACATGAACAAGAATCGAACAAGGGAGCAGAACGGAAATGGCAAATTACAACCTATACAAGTGAGATATGGAAAATTGTTAGGAGGATTTTGTAAAGAAAATTATAATTGCACATTCGTTGTAGCCGAGCAAAGACCTTCTGAAAACCTTTAAAGATTTTACTTGTAAATATAGCCTCGTTGGACCCATGTAAGTATCTTGAGAATAACTTTCGCTATTAGATTTACCTTTTGTTGAGATTTTTGTGGGATTACAAACAATGGATTACTACATTTAGCTTTAAAAATGATTCAGCATCATTATTGTTCTTGAATCGACTATCGTGGTATCCAGGTGACCTGGCATTCTTGCGATATACGAATATATCCTATAAAATGAACAAATATCGTAAGTACGATAAACAGACATCAGTACTTATACAAGCTAGAATGGAAGTTGTTAAGATAAGAAGATGAACAAGAACCTTTAGCTCGAAGTTGATATAAGGAATCAGTTGGTGCGAAGCAGGTATTCGACTTCCTTAGCCAATTGTTCTTTTGTTAAGGTCCTGGCCAAACCTGCATTTTACATGCATTCCATTTTCTTTATTATTATTTTGTGTTCTTAGAGTAGGTGTTGTTGAAGCTATGTACTCTTGGTAGATTACATCAGGTAGATTATCTACGTAGATTTGCATGTATACACGTAAAAATGTGTGTAATTGTGTGTATATTAATGTGTCAAGTAACCTTCATGCATTTGTTAACGAAAGTATCATTTTTCTTGATAATTTGCTCTTATTTTGCTTACTACTCATCACTTTCCACTAGCCTTTAGGGGGCTATATAGTGATCAATGGCATGTTGTATCCAAAGGTCGAGAATGAAAAGATACAATCTTTGAAATATCGTTGCGATGGGTTCATGACACCATACAATCCTCCTGATATGAAATTAATGTTGAATTCTTTTTAAGAGTCAATTTCTACCTAAATTACATGTACTTTGTAATAAGACATACGTATTTTTTTTTTGTTTAGTTCTGATCTTATAAGAAATGTAATATGGAACTTCATGTCAATTGCTCTAATATTATATACTCCCACGTGTCTTATGTGTCTATTGAATTTTCTATCTTCAATTTTATCTCATATACTGGTATTAAGTTTCAATATCGTAGCAAGTTTGTGACAAGTTACAAACTCAACTATTCAGTCAAATATATACCGAAGATGCCGGCTCCCACACGATTTTCACTCCATACCGCTTTCTTTGCTGCTGCCCTCCGTTTTGTGATAGTTTATTAAGCTTTGTTTCTTGGATCCACGGGCCGACCTTTCCCATTGGCGCCACGTATGGCCGACTGGTAGTTCAATCCGTCAGATCCTTTATTTTTCTGTTTTGTATAGATTTAGTTTGTTTGTTTTTTAGTTTGTTAGTTCCCCCTTTTCTCTAGGTTTCTAGATGTGGGTTGTCTATGCTTTGTGTGAGTTCTTCCTCGTGTAGGTTTTCTTTTGTGTTTCATGTTTTCGGTTCAGAGCAGATTGGCTTGCTGATTTGTTTATGGATGAGTCCAATCTTATTCTGTGTTAACCGTGCAAGCAGTCAGAAGACAGGATGATTTTGGACTTGATAATGTATTAGTTGGTTTTTTTTTCTTTTTCTATACTTGCCCATTTGTTTGAGTTAGTTAGTTTTTTTGATAAGAGGTGCTAGTTTGTTGTTGCTCAGTACTCTTATTCCTAACTCAATAAAATTAACTCATCTGTTAAAAAAAAAAGTTTCAATATCGTAGCATTTTGAACCAAAAAGCTTACCAAAAATTTTGAATGCCTCGCAAAAATTTAGGGTTTGGGGATGCACAAAATTATGGGCCCGATTGATCTCCAAAGCCCATTTAGGTTCTAAATCAGTAGTAACCTTTGGTCAAACTGCCAAGCTACTGTTGAGATTTTAAACTGAATAAAAAAATATGTTTTGGATTGATTAACTCAGAGCACAAAAGCTCTATTTATACAAGTGAGATACCAGCTAACCACTAACCTGTACACCTAACAAGCTAAAGAGAGAGCCAAAAGTATTACTCACAAACTGAAGTAATACTGTTTCAAAGTAAAGCAAATACGCATGCCTATATCTTTAACAGCTACTACTATGCAGGCCATATATGGGTTATAACTTATAAATATGGCTGATCTATTTTTAGAAAGAAAATATAATTTCTTCTTGTAGTTTAAAACTATTTGTCTTTTTGTAATTCGAGATAGACACTACTACACATTTGAGCTTGCACAGCTGCACTTGGACAGTCTTTTTTTCAAACAGCTCTCCAAGTAACAACTTGGAGAGGGGTTTTACTAAAAAAAAACAAAAAAAACAAAGACAGCGGTCTCAAACCGCTGTCTAAGATCACTTGTGATGGTTATCAACATTGTCTAAAAACATTTTTGAACAACGGTTAATAACGCTGTTTTTTTTTTTTTTTTTTTTTTTTTATATATCTAATATATATTCGTAACCGAGACCTAGCTCTCAGATTCTTTCATTTCTTTCTCTCAATTTCCTCTCCCCCCAAATCGCATGGCCGTCGCTTTTTCCTTTCAACCAAATCTTGGTAAATCGTTGACCTTTGGCCAAGCGTCGTCGGCTTTCTCCCTCTCCCCCAAATCTTGGCGCCCTCCTCCTCCCTCTCCTACTCTGCCGCTGCTGCCCTCCCCTACCGCCCCCCCCGTCGCCCATCCTCCTACACCGCCACCGCCGTCGCCTCCATAACACTTAGTTAGTACAGGTGGATTGTGGGATCTTTTTTTTTTTTTAAATTTGAAATTATATATTTTGCTTCAATCTTAGTTTTGTTTATATTATGTTGCTCTTGTTGTTATTTTGTTTATATTATGTTGCTCTTGTTGGTTTTATATTATTTGCTCTTGTTGTTTTTTTACGATTGGATTGGTATCATTTAAAATTGTGTCTTTCACGGTATAAGAATTAATTTACTTGTCGATCTACTTCAGAAGACAATGTCATTCAAGCCTAATACACATGTGTTCATAGTATAAGAGTCTGCTATCAACTGAAATTTTAATTTACCATCTACGTGTACCTCCCACAGCCTATGATGATGCAGATGTAACTTTTAAGTAAATGTATCATGTATGCATGCATAGATAGTTCTTATCGAAAGTGTTAATGTTCTTTAGGTCTATGGCCTAGAATGCTTTCTGCTATGAAGTAATTCACGGTTCTTTTTTCGTTTCCATGTGATGCATGATTATTGTGTACTGGTAGAAACGATTGGGGATATTCATGTAATGTATGTGCATTTAGGTTCTTATCTGGACCATGTTATAGTTTCTATACAAGGTCTTTCTCCTAGAACGCCTAGTGTTGTAAAATCACACACCATTCTGTCCTCCCTGCCACGCTATGTATGATTGTACCTTGTAGAAACAGAGTTCGATATTTTGGTCCAGTAATCGGCTGTAAGAGATGAAACATCCGGTTGACCAATCTGGTTATGCCACATAGAAATGTTGTTAATACATGAAACATCCGGTTGTGAATATTGTTTGTTTTTTGTTTATTAAATGTTGTTGTTTCTTACGCTTACGAGGATCATGTCTCGTTTGCCATATCCGAGGAGATGATGGAGATTCGATGGAGATCATGGCGCATATGATCATGGTGCATATGATGACTTGAGAGAGTGTGACACGATGCTCCCACCACCACTAGCACTCCGGGAGAAGCGCTTTTCGGGGTATAGTCACCATGTCATCTATTAAGAGAGATCGTAGCAAGGGGAAAAACTTGGGTAATTTTATTACAATTGAGCGTTTGAAATCGATAAATATATTGATTGATCGTTGAACCTAGTTAAATACTATGTTATTGTAGTTATTGTTCAATGAGTTTGAATGACAATAGGAAAAGAGAGTGAGTCGTTGTCCTTCTACATTGGAGCTGCAATCGGGGGGCGTGATCCTATCGTCTTTGCCGACCAAGGATCGGGCGTAGTCCCCAAACCGACTCCTTTGAAGGAAAGATTATGGGGACGAGCTTACGGTATGTTAATTATATATTTATTGAAAGTTGTAGTATGACCCTTAAATTTACTAAATTGTTATGTTATATCGTATAGACTACATTGAGAGGTCTTGACCTCACAAAGAAAAAGCAAATATTGTCGCATAAAATTTGGAGTAATGGCCAAGAATTTTCGGACTTGGTTGAGAAGTAAACACGAGATCCTAAAAAGCTGGTCTTTACTCGGCTAGTCCGCCTCTGCGTATCGAGAATAGCCCTATGGTGGCTCCATCTTTGGGAGGAGTTTGTGAGCGAGCTATGGAGGATGATTTCGGGTAAAATTGATCAATGTCATTTCCTCAATTTCTAATGCCCTAAGTTTTTTCGGTGTTTATCATATTTCTATTATCTTTGTAGAATCGAAGTAATAAAAATCGCGATCAAGCCAAGTCGATGGAGGCGCGATATATCGTGGATCGAACAAAGGTTTATGCGAATAAGAGAAAATATGGTGAGATCAAAATCCTAACTTTTAATTTTTTTTATATATTCACTTTTAATATATCTAATAAAGGGACACGTTCATCACTATCGTAGAAAGAAAAAAGAAGAAAAACTGGAGAGAATGAGCCTATTGTTCCCCGTTTAGACTTATTTCGGACTACCAGAAAGGGTCGAGACAGGAATATTCACGATCGATTACAACGATCATCGAAGAAGTGGTAATCTATCCATTAATTTATCTTTCAATTATAAACTATTATTTATAAACAAATAATTAAATAATAATCTTTTATTTTTGTGATTCAGGAGGCGTCTATCTCGAGACCATGACGAAACAGCGACATTCGCATGATCGGCCCCGATGATCTGTTTGGGCCGGGCTATGGGTCGCTGAGAGCATCCCGCCGCCACGGAGTGTCGGATATGGCGTGTGAAGACATCTTTAGCGATGGCTTCTGGTCTTCAAGCCATGAATATGGTGGGTATACTAACGGAACAGGTTGCCAAGTTGGCTAAAGATGTGGAACATTTGAGGTCTGAGAGAAGATCGAGCCACGGAATGTCGTCGAGTGGAGCAAGTTGTGAACATAGTGTCGCTAATGCTTTATGTTTTTTCTAACCTAGGGGGACGACTTTATTGAGGCACTTCTAAACGTCTCCCGGTGTATCGAGATATGCATGTCTCACATTTGTTTTAATTAAAGACTAGTGTATTAAAATTTTCTAACTAAATATCTTATTCGAATTGACCAAGCGACCTTTTGCTACCTTTATCTGGAGGATCCCGATCGGTTGGTGGCCACAGGCTCGTTGTACAGCTCCCATGGAATGATTCATGGTCATCCCATCACTCCTGATTTCGTGAGGGTCACACTCGATGTACCCATAATCGGAGAGGAGGATTCAGCGGTGCCAAAACCAATCGATGAAGCCGTCACAGTTAGAACAGCGGTCGGGCACTTCATCGAATGTCCTAGCAACTTGGTCTCTAGCACCATGAGGGTAAAATATTTGTTATTAAATTTCATTATCTTATTTGTGGTTCTAAATAATATTACAAATTAATTGTAGAATCTGCAGGCCCCACATGAATTTAAATCGAGGACTCCACTGCGCTTAAGACTTGATTATCCCATGACTGGAGACTTAGATCACGATGATCACTTACAGTCTAGGGTGCACCGGATGGTATCGTCTAATGCTTTCGATATCGTCACAGTTCTCATGCTTGCTCACTTTCATCAGAATACTTTCCAAGAATTCGTCGATTGAGGAAATGTCTTGAAATCTTGAATGACGAAGTGGTTGAGTGCAACCACCATAGCCCTTTACCTCGGTATGTGTTTACTAATTCTCAATATTCACTTTTCGTATAGTTTAATTTTCTTTTTAAATATTAATTAGAGTATATATGTTGGTTAAAGATATTTGGGTGAGCTATATCTCTCCGAGAGATAACCGAGCAAGTGGAATGTACTCTTCGTCTCCCCCAAGTGTCTTGCATAATGGGTGATAAGGGTACAGACCATGGATGAGTTCGTTAATCATATCTTTGAATCTAACGGGAGCGATCATCTCATTTTTTGGCCAACAAATGTGGGGTGAGTGATAAACATTTCGTTAAAATTTGTATTCATGTTTATAATATTTGCACATATATATGCTAAATTTGCGATTAATTTTAATACTCTCAATATAATATAGGAACCATTGGATCTTTGGGTCGCCATACACATGAATACATTAAGTGTGTATTTTATGGACCCGACTCATGATGGAGTTTATTCAAATCGCATACCTGATCTCGTTTCATATATGGAAGCGTAAGTTCATTTTTAATATTCTATACAATGATTTGTTTTACTTTTAAAATTATGCATATTTAATCTATTTTTATTTTTTAATTATAATAATAATAGTGTGATGACGATGTATCGAGTCGCTTGAGAATCGAGGCTCAAGATCCGGGTTAAATAAAGTGAACTGGATTAACATTAAGGTAAATTTAATTTAGTAAATTATCAAACTAATTAATAGAAATAAATCATAATTGTGTACGTGATTATATTGTTAATCAACAGGTTTAGAGACAACGAGATAATGACCATTGGGGACATTTTGTGTGTTCTTTATAGAAGATATAATCCGCGCTTCTATAACGAACATTCCTCCCAATGTAAGTCAATTATTGATTTATTTAAATTATTATTGATTGAATAAAAATTCATACTATATTGATTGATTCGTTGTTTGCAGTTTGTCTATGAACGTGAGCTCAAGTCTTACTCTAAGAAAAGACTGGAGAAATGGAAAAACGATTGGGCCGGGGTACCTTTACAATCGATTCTTATATTCATACGATCAATATTGAGAGAATGTTGTTTGAAATATTGGTAGCATGTAATTAAATTATATATTTGTGATGATATATATTTCATGTTTTTGGTGTATTGGACGTATGTTTATGATTGTATGTTTATATATTTCGATGTTTTGGTATATATATGTGGTTTATGATTTTATTATAGGATTTTTGGTTTATGTTATATGGTATTGGACGTATATATAAGTTTTGGTTTATAGTTTTATTATAGGATTTTTAAAATGTAAATTAATAATTAAAAAAAAAAAATATTGGACAGCGGTTTTCAACCGCTGTCTATGTAAAATAATAAACGAATTAAAAAAAATATATTAGCTTGGGACAATGATTTATCAACCATTTGTCAATCGATTAAACTTGCAAATGATTTAAAAAACATTTGTCCAAGTGCTTTTCTTGGACAACGGTTTTTCACAGCTGTCCAAACCCAAATGTGTATTAGTGAGAGTAGGTCTAGTGTGAAAATTTTCATGTATGAAAAACTATAAAATCGCCCTAAATCATAACCTATTCGGGCCGAGTGAACCAACTATACCCTAAACACTAAATAATGAATCCTAAATCATGACCTAATATTCGGGCCTGGTGAACCATAAACCACTCGGGCCGAGTGAACCATGAACCACTCGACTTTGTCTTACCTTCACCATATACAAAATTTGTGTGTAAATAAAAGTTTTTTCATGTATGCAAATTTTCATACCAGATTTTATCTTCGAGAAAAAATGTATTTTCAGTCATACATTTTTTACTTTACTCAATTTTACTCTTTTAAAAAAAATGGATTAATTGATAAGAAATGTGAAAAATAGGGAACAATGATATGAAAATGGAAATTAAACACAAGGCGCAGATTAAAATTTAAATAGAAGAAAAGTTTAGAGGACAAAGATTGGAAACTAAGAAGTACGAGAGAAATTAAGCATCAACAAAAAACGCACAAGAGGCAACAAAAAAAAAAGTACTATGAAAAATTGAAAATACAGGGACAGAAATGTATTGTTCCTTATTTATATACAGTTGTTGTTATATATGTTCAGTGTTTGCTTTTTGGAGTTTATTTATAAAAAAAGAATTCATGGCTGTTTTGGAGTTCAGGTTTTAATGAAAAGAATAGAGCTCATGAGTCATGATTCTAAAGGCTTAATCCACGTAAATTGATACTATTTAAAATACTTCCGTAAGACCGCCTCAGTGTGCCTCTCCATAAAATAGTGTTATAAACACATCGCGAAACTGAATAAAGTAATTTTCACTGATTTTTGGGCATTTTTTTTTGCAAGACCGTTTTACTTTACAGAAGGCATCGTCATAAGGAAAGAAGTCTCACTTTTTTAATAAAAATATTCACTTTAAAAGTAAAAAAAATGGTAAGGTCTTTATGTAATTGGTGCACGGATCTAGGATCCCTGCACTCACTTTGACCATACCCAACTATTAAATATGAGTCAAGTATATAATACTATTTTCATTCTGAATTTGTGTATGTGTTTATGCGTCCTCATACTCTCTCTCTACAAAGTCTTGCAAACTTTCCACTCCCTCTTTATCTCTCACAAAGTCTTGCAAGATTTCCATACCGTCTCTTGCCTTGCTCGCCACTGGTTTAGCAATGGCCATTTCCTGTTTCCGTCACCACTTTTCAAAATTAGATATTCAATTTCTCAATCGTACAAATCTCAAGTGAAATCAGATCCAAAACCTCAACAATCATCTCGCAAATTCGAACCTCATCGAATTTGGTGAAAACCTCGATTAATTTAGAAACCCCATCGTCCGATTGCGTGACAAATTTCAAATTCTCCTCTGACGCCTCCACAAAACCGATCAATCTCGCGAGAGAATCGGAATCAAATTCCGATTTAACAATTTCTGTCGCCAACTGCGCTTAGAGAACGACGATGTCGGCGGCGGCGCCTCCTGCGCGGCGGTGTGAGGCAGAGGGTGAGATTCGGCATGGTGTGCATTGAAGGCAGGCATGTGTTGTGGCGGAGGGAGAGCCATTCTCGATTGGCTAGTTGCACGTTTCTATATTTTTAGTTGTTAAGCGGTTCGATGTTAGCTAGTTGCATGTTTCTGTGTTTTCTAGTTGTACGGTTCAGTATTAGGTAGTTGCATGTTTCTACGTTTTTTAGTTGCACGGTTCAGTATTAGCTAGTTGCATGTTATTTTTTATATAGTTGCATGTTTCTATGATTTCTAGTTGCATGGTTCGGTATTAGCTAGTTGCATATTTTTGCATTATGTAGTTGTATGTTTCTATATTTGCTAGTTGTATATTTCTGTGTTATACAATTGTATATTTATGTATTATCTAGTTGCATGTTTTTACGATTTTTAGTCATACGGTTCAGTATGAGCAAGTTGCATGTTTTTGTGTTATCTAGTTAAACGCTTTTGTATTGCATGTTTCTCCTTTCTTCAAAAATTAAGCAATAAAAGAAGCAAAAGAATTGGCCCATTGGAGAAAATTAGTGCCAATAAAAAAATAAAAAATAAAAAATACAGCCACTACAGTAGACATATGTGAGACTAGAACACTGAACCTATTGAGTGAAAGGGGATGCATAACCATTGGAGCAGCAACCTGCTAGTGCAACACTTTAAGTGTCTACCCACACAATTTATAAGAGATCAACGACTTAAGGAACAATTTGGTAGTAGGGAATTTATGAGGTCGTCTATTACATGACTTCTGACCTATTGAAATTCTATTTCGACTCTCCTATTTATAAGAGATCAACGACCTTAAGGAACAAGAAAGAATATTCTCAAATCTAAGTAAAAAAAAGATAATTTCAAAAAAAATATATATAATCTCAAATCTTGGAGATATTATTTTATATTTTTATCTTTAAAATCAGGATTATAACAAATATATGACATTATTAAATTTAATAAAATTTAAGTGTCTACCCACACAAAAAAAAAAAAAGGTACAACTCCTGCATCAATTAAAATCAAACTATTGCTGATTTTTACCAAGTTTTTTTTTTTTCGAAACAATTTTTTTTTACCAAGTTAATAGTATTGAAAGCTGAAGATGCACAATCAAAGAAACATAATATGCAAATATATATATATTTGTGTGAATGGCTTAAAATTAAATATATTTTTATAATTACTTCTTTATTTTGTATTCTCTTCATCCATTTTTAGTATGTAAGAATCTTTTTGCACAAATTTTAAAGAATAATATTAGTAATTTATGTATATAAAGTAAAGATGACGGAGGATATTGTGAGGTCTATTTATAAAATAAAATAATTATTTATAAATAATTAATAATAATATAAATAATTAAATAAATGTTTGGGTATGTTTCATACTTGTTACAATAAAGATTAGGTCTTAAATGCATCAGATGAACCGTGCATTCTATAGTGTATTTTAGAATCATGCAACTTTTTTTTCATATTAATAATTATACGATTGTGTAACAAATTGCATATTTTAGTGCGACAATTAGTTGCATGATTTTAAAATACATTATAAAGTGCACGATACACCTGATGCACATGAGACCCACTCTACAATAAATTTCTTTACCGACAAAAAGTAAAGTAAAGTTACAGATAAAATGTTTGAAGATTGAAAACAATTTGAGTAACAATCTTGTAAATCAGGCTTATACATGAACTCTATCACTATTAAGTACAAAAACTATTACAGTTATGAATAAAAAAATTAACGGTGTAAAAGTATAAAATATTTTTTGTACAGTCATAGTTTTTATATATAACCGTTATAGTTTCTTTGCATAATAGCGATAATTTTTTTACATAACAGTGATACTAAAATAATCGAATTTACGGTGAACTCAAATTTTAACAATTTATGAGTAATTAGAATATACATACTAAAAATGAAAATTGGATGGACAAAATAGGAAAACAAGCCTACTAAAATTGGACGGTGAGAATCATTCTTACTTATTCTTTTGCTTTAATTTATTATGAGCTTTAACCTTATTCTTTATCTTTTTTTTTTATCTAATAATTGTGAATCATCGTGTGTTAATATAAATTTTCTATTTTAAAATACAGTAATTCCATTGAAGAGTTATGTATGATTTAATAATCTATACATTCTGTTCATCTATTTTTTAAATTTAAGATTGATAAAATCATATTAAGTTCACTTTCCATTTTTTCTTGTCTCTGGGCCTCCCTCCGCCGCCCATTTTACCTATTAAAAGTGAGATTAATAATTTTCCTTTCCAAACACACGGGATTACGCACTGGTATTTTATAAGGCAAGAACAAGTTAATGGAAATTACCAAAGTTATTAATCCAAGCTAATGGGATAAGAAGGAGTGATATACTCAGAAATTGGATATACACAATACAAACATACAAACACGTCGTAACCGTTTAGGTGGGGGCATAAGTGGTACTCCCTCCGTCCCGTTCTTTAGGGTTTTTTGACTGTTCATAAGGATTTATGAGAATAGTAATAAAGTGATAAAGTGTTGGGGGTAGAAAGAGTTATTTATTAGTATTTTATGTAATAAAGTGATAAAGTGATGGGTAGTTGGAAGTAGAAAGAGTTATTTATTAGTATTTTATGTGATAAAGTGATGTGATAAAATAATAAAGTGTATTTTTATTTTAGGAAATAAATCTTAAAGATTGAGACAAAAAAATTAAAAAAAAAACCTTAAAGATTGGGGAGGGAGGGAGTAATAAAAGAAGCGCCCGCAGAGACGTACCACCGTAAAACAAGAAACCTATGCTTTGTTTTTGGAAATAGCGGTTTTATTAGGATAAGGAGTAGGTGGACCAATATGCTCCCTCCAACATATGTGGCGATTCGACCGCTTTCTGACACGTCCTTGTGATCCCCACGCGCCACCCCCTACGCTTCTTCACGTGTTATACTCCTATTCTATTGTGGCTCTCTTTTGGCTTTTTTCGGCAGTTCAGCTGTACCCCCACCCTAAAGGCTCAACCTTCCAAATCCTCTCAGATCATTGTTATGGGCATGCTGCATTATTTTATTTTTGCCCCAATTATTTTAATTTGATTTATGTTATATTTTTGTCCTAAGTTAAATGCTTTTGTATTTTTTTTAATGGGGTAATATATGTCAATATTTAACTATTGAGTGAGTCTCATGCTTTTTTTTTTTTTTTTATCGGTAATGGCGACTTGAACTCATTATTATTTTTTTCATTAACTTATTCTCTCTCCCAATATAATATAATAATAAAAAGATACATTTGTATGAGACGATCTCACGATAGGATGAGTATGAGTTGAACATTGACGTTTTAACACTTTAAAAGGGGTGAATGTAATTTGTACTAGATTATACTTTGTCTCATACATGAAATCGCTCCATATGATTTTTTGTTAAAAAAAAATTAATAATACAATATCAACCACTATTAAATACTCCCTCCGACCCAGTCTTAACCGGTGATTTACTGTGTGCTCGATTTTTAAGAAAAAAGTGAAAGTGTTGGGGTAGAAAGAGTTGTTTATTACTCCCTCCGTCCCACTATATTTGTCTCACTTTCTTTTTATGGACGTCCCACTATATTTGTCTCAGTCCATAAAAGGAAAAAATAACACTCCACTAACTATTATTTTAATATTATTCCCCTCATACCCCAAATACCTTCATTTTTTATCCATTAAATACTATAAAAGCCCACTATCTATTATTTTAATATTATTTATTAAATAATTCAACAAAAAGAAGTGAGACAAATATATCAGGACGGAGGGAGTAATATTTTATGTGATAAAATGATGGATAGTTGGGGGTAAAAAGAGTTGTTTATTAATATTTTATGTGATAAAGTGAGTATTTCCATTTAAGTAAATGTGCAGTTAAGATTGAGACGCCTTAAATAGAAAGAATGCAGTTAAGATTGAGACGAAAATAATATTGTTTTAAAATAAAGCAAAAAATTCACTCAACTAAAAATTTCAAAATAAATACAAATTTTACTATTTATATGGATTTTTTGATGTCATGACAGCATTCGCGCGCCTCATAGTTTATAACATTACTAAAATGTTTTTCATTTATCACCTTGGAGTTTGGAGGAATTCTCATAGACTCATACCCCTCTAAGTTCGGAAGAATGAAAGTTATTCCACAATTTCCAGCCTATTATTAAGGTTACCTTTTACATTACTCTCCTTCAACAAAGCACCCAATCAATGGAGAACAATTTTTTTTTTGTTTATCGTGCAAAGTTAGTTGTTAGTTGTTAGTAGTTAGTACACTAAGCACCCAAATACTCCACGAAATCACCAATCCATCTTATAACTCCCATAACTTCAATTCGTTCCCAGAGGGAATCGAACATTGATTTACTTCTTCATTTTATGAGAATTATCAAAATACCATTCCCCATTATACATTAATATTATTAAACTCAACTTACTTCAAATCACTCTCTCTAATATTTGGTTAGGGATGACTCGATCTGAATGAGGATACTTCATCACTCATCCCATTCAATTTTTGATGGGCGTGCGCAATTCATTCTCCATTTAAATATACATTTCCTCCAATAATACATCAACATACACCTTATTTTTGTACAATCTCATTTCATCACTTTTTCACACTCTTTCATTATATCTCCAATTTTTCTTCACCAACTCATTATTTCTTTAACTTTTTTTTACACTCACCCGTTATCTCTTCTACTTTTATATACATCATTCAATCGTTACCTCATTAACTAATAATAATAAATCATTATTTTTCATTTAACACAAATCTCTATTCACCCTGCTTTTTATATATTGAATTTTCTTTACCTGAATCTCCATCCTTATCCCATCCACTATGAGACCATTTCTACCGGCCAAACATACCATCAATCCCAGTAAATTAAATACCTCAGGATTTGAGTTAATGATTTAACACTACAAAAATCAATAATATTTAGAAAATTTTACTATACAAAAAAATGGCAAGTCTGTCCCACGTACCGACTGAAAATATTAGTGTCAAAAAGATCGTAAGCCTTTGTCACCGACTGAAATAGTAGCATCAAAGAGATCGAATACGATAAATGTGCTCACGCAAAATTTGTTCACCCGCGCGCACTAAAAATAGTAGTATCAAAGAGATAAACACTTAAATAACAAACAAACCAGAAACCACTGCTCACATATAACACCTCAAGCTATTCATTTAATTCAGATAAATACTCCATTCGTTCCACTGTATTTGTTTCACTTTTATTTTATTGACGTTACACTGTATTTATCTCAGTCCATAAAAGGAAAAAGTAATACTCCACTAATTATTATTTTAATATTTTTTCTCTTACTTTTCATCCCAACTACCCCAAATACATTCACTTTTCATTCATTAAATACTATAAAAGTTCATTATCTATTATTTTAATATTATTCCTTAAACAATTTAACAAGAAGAAATGAGACAAATATACCGGGACGAAGGGAGTATTAAATAAAGCCTGAAAGAGTATTAATTTTGATATATTTTATTCAATTAAAAAGGGTAAACAAACACAAGTATTTCTAGGTTTACAATTACGTAAGGCAATGTGAATTAGTTTCACATAAAAATATATGAAATTGATGGGGTGATTTATATTACTTAAGAGTATTAATAGTGACCCCACCCTACTATATATATAGTCACATTTTTCTCATGTCTCGAGATCAACTTTAATTTCCTTTTCCTATAATCCGTAGTATTAAAGCAGCAGCAAAAAAATGCGGTTGAGTTGCAATGGATGCAGAGTCCTCAGAAAGGGCTGCACCGACGACTGCACCATAAGGCCCTGTTTGGACTGGATCCAATGCCCTTATTCACAAGCTAACGCCACCGTTTTCCTTGCCAAATTCTACGGCCGCGCTGGCCTTATGAACCTAATCAACGCTTCCCCTGCTAACCTGCGCCCTGGTGCGTACTCTTTTCTCATTTTCTTTGGCTCCTATGTATAGATTAATATCAATTTGCAATATCTGCTTTATTCAATTTTTTCAACTTGATGTACATTTTTTTTTTACAATTACAATATTTATATGCGAAATTGACTGATTGTAATTTAAGTGCTATTTTTTTGGCTAATAATCATAAAAATCGAATTTATGACAATTTTACATGGTAGTGAGTCTGGTACAAGTTGAAATTTACTATATGAAATTTTTAACTTAAATTCTATTTTGTTTGGGAGTGCAGCGGTTTTTAGGTCTTTGTTATACGAAGCGTGCGGGCGGATCGTGAACCCGATATACGGGTCGGTCGGGTTGCTGTGGTCGGGCAGCTGGCAGCTCTGCCACGACGCGGTGGAGGGGGTTCTGACGGGGGCTCCGATTACCCCCATGACGGCGGACGCCACCGAGACCAAAAACGGGCCACCGCTTAAGGCCTACGACATCAGGCATGTGAATAAGGATGATAATAATCTATCCGGGTCGGGTGAGCTGCGCCGGGTCAGGAACCGGAAGCGGTTCAAGCGGGTGGGTCCGAAGTCGAAGCGGGCGCGGGGCACTGCTGACGGGTCGGCGAGCCACGAGTCTTCGCTGAGCCACCAGTCTGAGCCGAGTTTGGAGAGGGGAAGCCCCGATGGGAATGCCTTGGCTTCGGGTGAGCCGGAAATTGAGCTGGATTTGACTCTGGGGTTTGAGCCGTTTAAACGGTGTGTAGAGAAGCCGAAGCGGGCAGGCTCAGCCGATGACGAAGCCGGGTTATATAGAATGAAGCTGGGGCTTGATTATTCGACTGCGTGATCGATGGACGGCTCAGATCACAGTTTCATTTATTTTTTTGTTCCTGTGTTCTTTTTGGTGGTGTAATAAGTTATATTGGTGGTTAATACTTTTTTTAGCTCACCCGTTTAGCGTTGAGGACTAGTTTTGGTATTTTATTTAGTGGTATGTATTAAGAAAATACAATAAGTGATAGAAGGAGTAGTTTTGGTATTTTATTTAATGACATGTAGTGTATTAAGAAAATACAATAAGAGATAAAGTATAATTTAATGGTGCAAGAATGTTTGTATTGATGCCAGAGTAGGTGTTTGCCATGTTAGGGTGAACAAGAAAAATAGGGCAAGTTGAAGAATATTATATGAATAATAATCTTGTACATGAACGGAAGTATTAAAAAAGAACAATTTCTTTGTAAAGATAGCAAGATTAATAACGTGTTCTATTTATTCGAGTCTACCTTAGTAGATAAAATGAAGGCGTTTTCTTTTTTCTTTTTTTGGAATGGAAAATGAAGGCGTTTTCTTTAATTATATAGTTTCAAAGGAATACACAAATAAAATTTAGAGAGTATCAACTTTTTTTTTTTTTTTTTTTCAATAATCCCCAAGTGATCTGTTTAACCGATGTTCTGTAGAGGTAAGACTATAGAGAGTTTATAGGCATGATTAGTGGACCGTTAATATGAACCAATAAAACAGCAGCTGGGTTATACAGGAGACCGATTTGGCAGCTGTAGGCGGCTAAATTGTTTTAGACATATATGATATTAGAAATTAGAATATGGATCAAGTTATGAAACTTCTAATAAGAAAACATTGACTGATGGTCAAAAGAGGACTCACTGCCTGGAACGGCGGAACCCCTAGATTCCCACAAGTCATGTTGGTACCTATAAGGCTTTCAAAAAATGTTGGTACCTATAACTATGAGCTAATCGGGATTGGTCTCTCGTATACTTTATTCTATCAACTTAAATTATTTAATTTATTTAAATAAATTTTTCTAATTCATTAAACTTGACTCGTATTATATTTTGGATAAATTTAAATATCCATTAATTAAAAATAATATTTATAATATGAACCAGATTTATATATATTTTTGTCTCTGTTTAGTTCGTATGATTGATTGGAATAAATCAGGATTATAATTTTAATCCCAATTAATTTAACGTTTGATTTGTGGATGAGGGTTCAAGATATATTTGCAGTTTGGGTACAAAATGTATTAAATCCCTCCATGAAGGGATATGTCAATCGCATATGAAAGGTAGGATAGAATATATCCCAAGTGCAATATTATAATATTGTCCTTTTATTGTTTGAATAAATTCACAAGAATGAAGTGTGATTGTTTCAATTCAATTTAAGGGTATTTATGACATTTCAATAGATATTCATCTCATCTAATATCTCGATCCAAACATAAATGTTGATTTTTCAGCACAAGATTAGTAGATGTAATCCTACGATCCAAACACATATCTTAATTCAAACAATTCAGTCCAATCAATCTAATTTACTAAATCTCACTCAATTCCATCATACTAATAAATTCAGTCCCGTCAACCAAACACTCCTATATGTATAGTAAATTTATTATTTAACATATAATTTCTAAATTTTTATGTGTTAACTAAATTTAATTATAAAAAAACCTTCATGAAGATATAATTATCCCAATTTGAACAAACACTATTACACATTTAAGCTTGCACAGCTGCACTTGAACAACTAATTTTTCAAATAACTCTCCAAAATATAGCTTGGAGAACGGTTTTAATTAAAAAAAAAAAAAAATAGACAGCGAGAGTTGTTTGAAAAATTAGCTGTCTAATAGTTCGACCAATTTACACCCCCAAATCGAACTAGAAGCTTATTTTTGCCCCATATCGCAGCGTCGCCCTCCTCCCCCCTCTCCCCCAAATTGAACCAGCAGCCTGTGTTTTAAAAAGCGGATCGGACCGGTCCGACCGCTACTTGGAGAGCCCAGCGTACCGCTTATAAGCACCCAACCGGCAATCTTTCGAAGCGTTCAAGAAGCGGTCAAAAAGGGGAAAAACCGGATCGAACCGGTCTCGATTGAACCGGATGATTCAACGGTTTGACAGTATTCGGAAAAAGAATATGATTCTCATACCCATTTTTCACAAATGGTTGCGGCTTCTCTCCCAACGGCACCGTTTATGTCCGGCGGTTGCTTTTTTCCGGCGCGACTCTGTTCTCTAAGAAAAGGTGAAATTAATTTTGGCTCTTGTAATTAAAATTTGACGATATTAGGAGAGAGAAATGGTGGGTTTGTAATTAATTTCTCATACCCACATGATATTTAATTATCTATTTGCTTGCAAAAGTCTGTCTCTACTTTTCTCTTTCTCTCTGTGTTAAGAATACATGAAGGGAAGGGGAGTGGGGAGGCGTGAAGAAGGGGAGCGGGAGAGGCGGAAGGTGGAAAGTAATCTAGGTTTTCATTTCAATTTATATTTCTTAAGAATCATCTTATAACTAATACTGATGGGCTCAAAAAAACATAATGAACTAATGGGCTTCAATAATATTTAACATGGTTGGCTCATTATTAGATAAATTCCTAATGTGGCTGGAGAATTCATTACTTGAATTGAGTGTAAAAAGTTAAAAGTTTAATTATTAATGAATAAATAAATTAAATATATATTTAATTATATATTACGTAATTATGACGTTATACCGGCTCAACCGCTTTAAAAACGGTCGGACCGATCCGACCAAAAGCACTAAAATTTGTCTGAATCGATCGCCGGCTCGCTTTTAAAACATAGCTGTTGACTGTCCGACTCCTCTTCCCTCTAGCGCACACCGCCGCCCCTCCTCCTCAATCCTGTCACTTTGCCTTTGCCACACAAGGTGCCTTCGCTTTGTTTGCCCGTCCTCCCCTACCCCCGCTGTCGCCGCCTTCCTCCGCCTCCACAAGTAATTTTTCTTTTATATATATATGTATGTATATATATGTTAGTATATATATATATATATGTTAGGATTAATTGTTTATATAAATGTGTTTGGCTTGATTAATTAGCTAATTTGTTAGGATTAATTCTTGTTAGTGTTAGAGATGAACAATTGATGCTTGGTTTATATATTGTTAATTGTTTATATATATATATATGTATATATATATGTATATATATATTGTGTGGCTTGGATTAATTGTTGTTAGTGTTAGAGATGAACAATTTGTTAGAGATGAATATATATTGTGTGGCTTGACTTGATTTTTTATGCTAATTTAGAGATGAACAATTGATGCACTCAAGGTGTTTGATAATATGCTTGTGTGAGGATTTAATCATAAATTATGATTAATACATTAAGACATATTTGGGTTATTAATTTGATGATTTGGTGAATGGATAGTGTGTTGCTTTAGATGCATGGTACATTAGGATACATTGTCTTGAGAAGCAACAAATCCTTAGATACATGCAATATACAAACCTTAGGTACTTCCACATTCTATATGCAAGTTTTTGTAAGACTCATTTTGTGAATGAGTCAAAAATTGGAAGGATTTCAAAATTAGAAAGTTAAAATGAATGTAGATTAAGTATGGTTAGATATGCATTTGTTTTGTTACGAAATAGCTTTCAATAAAAAAAATGATTGTTTTATACATTAGGATTGGAATATTTTTAGGTTTAATACATTAGGATACATTGTCTTGAGAAACACTTCATATTGTCTTTCCTATAAGCATCTCTAGTTGTACATGGATCGAAAGTGGGTTCGAGCAGATAGATTATCAGAGGAGTATAAGAATGGGGTAAAAGAATTTTGTAATCATGAAATTAGACACTGCACCAACCATCGGTACATTTCATGTCCATGTTGGAAATGTATGAATGGAAAAATCGTTAGTGGTCGAGAAAGTTTGTTCGACCACTTGATGATGCACGGTATTGATAAAACATATACCGTTTGGACATCTCATGGTGAGAGAAGAGATGGATGTAGCTCAAGTAACCTAGGAACTGACTTTAGGTTTGAAGAAACAGTGGATGCAGATAGTTTTGGAGATGTACCGACTGTTGATACATCGAGTGGGGATGACGATGCTCTGCGAGATCACCCTTATATGTCAGAGAAGTTAAGGGATTCTGCTGGATTATCCCTTTGGCCCGAGTGTAAGAAGGCAACAAAACTGTCAGCTGTGTTGATATTGTTCAACCTAAAAAAAAATTTCATTAGTTGTCGATCGTGCTTCACAAGTATGCTGAAAGCAGTTAGTGGTCTATTGCCTGATGGAAATGTACTGCCTACGAGAGCATATTATGCTAAACAAATGCTCAACTCCATCGGGTTAACACATCAGAAAATTCAAGCTTGTCCGGGTGATTGTATCTTATTTCGGAAGGAGTATGCAGACCTCGATGAATGTCCCAAGTGTGGGGAGAAGTGATATAAGAAAAATAAATCTCCCGCGAAGGTGATGTGGTACTTTCAATAATACCAAGATTCAGGAGAATGTATAGTAGCGCTGTGGATGCTAGAAATTTAACTTGACATCATGATGATATGATCAAAGATGGAATGCTAAGACACCCTATTGATTCACCCCAGTGGAAGACATTCGATGTCAGACATCCAGATTTTTGCAACGAGTCACGACAATTGTGTCTTGCACTCTCAACTGACGGAATGAATCCGTTCGGTATCCAAAGTACCAACCACAGTACATGGTCAGTGATTCTGTTAGTTTATAACCTTTCACCCGAGTTGTGCATGAAGCGCACTTACATGATGTTGTCTACGTTGGGAAATACGGGGTGCCCGGATCTATTCGAGGTGTATTTAAATACATATTTAAATTATTCAATTAATTACTAACATTAATAAATCCTAAATTAATTCAACATAATAATTAAATAAGCAACAACAACATGCATACACGTAATTCACGTAAATCCTAAGCATGCGGAATCTAGGAGTTACGAAATTGCATACCTCTTGTAGAGACAACCGTTGAGACGATGGATCAACCCAAAGTGCCTTCTCAAATATGTCCCAAGTCCACTTAACGTAATCCGATTGGAAGGAATCTCACTTAACGATTTTAATAAAGGAGAAAACTAAAAATATTTGCCACCACCTTTGTGGATTTCTAATTTTTCCAACACATGGAATTGCATTGGGGATGAAAAATTCATCCCCTATTTATAGGACTAAGGGGTTCGAAAATTTTGACCTAATTGGGTCATTGGGAAATTTTCTTGCTTCTTCCTCAAGATACAACCTTGAATATATCCAATATATTCTATTTTCCAAAATATCTCCCAACAAAATCTTCTCCTCCCTTCTTGTCCATTATTTTCGAAAAAGAACAAATAAAATAGAAAGGAACAAGATCTTTTTTTCTTTCTTGAATTTATGGGATAAACTTGTATCTAAAGAATATTTAATCCATAAAATCTTTCCAAGAAAATCAAGAAAATCTTTTCCTCTCTTCTACTCATTATTTTCGAAAATAATTAGGGAAAAATAGGCAATAATATTTTCTTCTCATTTTCATTAATTGGACTTTAGTTGGGCTATTTGAGGGGCCTTTAGGAGAATTAAGATTGAACCTCCAATGGGCTATGAATCTATAATATTAAGCCAAAATATTATTCAAGCCCATTAATATTAATTTACTCAACTATAAAATTAATATTAAACTATCCATCTTAATCCATATTACGATGCTACAATAATATGACTTCCAGTTATTATTTCCCGTGTTTAAGATTATCTAGTCCACTAATTAATTAAGCTACTGAAAAAGCTTTATATTAATTAATATCTTTATTCTTGGAGTAAAGACGGCTCAACATTATTATCCATACCGGAAATAAATTTCCACTTGCAAGATTTGGTATGATAAAGCTTCTGAGCCCACCAAGGGGACAAATCAAGCAAGACGTCAATCGTCATGTAACTAATAATATTGCCCAAGATATAAGGTATCGAATCACGTTCTCTTCCCATCATAAGTCAAAGCAATAATTATTAATTTCACACGATCTTATTTAAGGGACAGAGATTAAAAAATAACGAACCACTGAGGTCTAATTCTTCTATATTCAGTGTTGAAGAATTTATCCTCCTCAGAGGTCCTATTCATTAAGATCATAATGCACTAGTGTAATCTCTTGGTCAAGACAAGCCAATCTGAAGCTTTTTACACTTCAACCTTTCACGATGGATTGTTCATTTCCATCTAGGTTGTGAATTTTGTACTTAGTTACGAGGAACTGTTAATTTGATCTTTCGTGATCTGGTATCACCAAATTAACTACAATGCAACACGTACTATTTATTGAATGGTATGCAGACAAATATATATAACATTAATTCATATTTAATGCAACAGTGATAAATAATTTATTTCAGTAAATAAATAAGTAATTCAGTTTGGTTATACAAAGTAAAAATCATACTTTCCAGTATAACCCCAACAATCTCCCACTTATACTCTAAGTCTGCTTTTAAGTATACTACAACACGTCTCGTGTTCTACGTGACATCTAATGTCACTCACAAACCTATTTCTCCCACTTATACTCAAAGCAGATTGGCAATGCTCTTGACACCCATTCCTTCCACATATCTCTCGAATGTATTCTGAGGCAGACCCTTTGTGAATGGATCTGCTAGGTTGTCTTCCGATGCAATCTTTGCCACCTCTATGTCTCATCTCTTAACGATTTCACGTATAAGATGGTATTTTCTTTCTATGTGCTTGTTGGCTTTGTGGGCTCTCGGCTTCTTTGAATTTGCAACTGCTCCGGCATGTCAGAATAAACCGTGATTGTGATGGGCAAATCCGGAACAACTTCCAAGTCCACTAAGAAGTTCTTGAGGCAAATCGCTTCCTTTGCTGCTTCACAAGCAGCTACGTATTCGGCTTCCATGGTAGAATCGGTGGTGCATTTCTGCTTAACACTTCTCCATGTCATGGCTCCTCCTCCCATGCAAACACACTACCCGAGGTTGACTTCCTGGAGTCTATGTCTGATTAGAAATCTGAGTCTGTATAACCGACAAAGATTAGACTGTCTGACTGATAAACCAACATTCTGTCCCGTGTCCTCTTTAGATACTTCAGAATATTTTTAACTGCAGTCCAATGCTCTTTCTTGGGGTTACTTTGATATCTTACTACCATGTCTAGGGCAAAGCAGATATCCGGTCTCGTGCACAGCATTGCATACATGAGGCTTCCCACAGCCGAAGCATAAATAATGTTCTTCATGTCATCTATCTCTTTCTGCGTCTTTGGACACATTTCTTTGGATAGATGGATTCCGTGTCTGAAAGGTACAAAACCTTTATTGGAATCTTGCATGTTGAATCGTTCAAGACAGTGTCTATGTATGAAGCTTGTGAGAGGCCGATCATCCCTTTCTTGCGATCTCGAGTGATCTTGATCCCTAGGATATGACCAGCTTCTCCTAAGTCCTTCATATCAAACTATTTTGATAGCCATGCCCTTACGTCCGATAACATCTTTACATCATTCCCGATGAGCAGAATGTCGTCTACGTATAGTACTAAGAATACCAAGACAGTTCTGTCATGCTTTTTATAAACACAACTTTCGAAATTATTTTGATCTTAATCGTAGGATTTTATAACCTGATCAAAACATTGATTCCAAGCACAGGATGCTTGCTTCAGTCCATAAATGGACTTCCTCAGCTTGCAAACCAGACGCTCTTGGTCTTTTTCAATGAAGCCCTCGGGTTGTTGCATATAGATTTCCTCATCAAGACTTCCGTTAAGGAAAAATGTCTTGACATCCATTTGCTAGATCTCAAAATCTAGGTGCGCAGCAATCGATAAGAGAATTCGGATGGACTTCAGCATGGCTACGGGCGAAAAGGTTTCCTCATAGTCGATCCCTTCTTTCTGAATATAATCTTTCGCCACGAGTCTCACTTTGAAGGTTTCCACCTTCCCGTCCGATCCTCTTTTCCTCTTGTATACCCACTTGCATCCAATGGGTTTCACCCCATTAGGTGGTTCGACTAGCTCCCACACTTTATTGTGATCCATTGACCCCATTTCGGCTTCCCCAAGAATCGCTCAGGTTGTCTAACAACCCTCCCACTATGACGAGGTTCTGGTTGTGAAGATGTTATGCTTGGTATATCGACTTGTACAGTCGGCAAAGGAGTTGACTCTCTAAGTTCTTCTAAGGTAATCTCACTTCTAGGCTTTCTATCGTTCATATAGTCTCCTTCCAAAAATCTAAAGTGCGTACTTATTACGACCTTTTGATCTTCGGGACCATAGAACATGCATCCTTTAGTTCCCTCGGGGTATCCTATAAACAACCTTAATTCCGAACGTTCATCCAGTTTACTGGCTTCCTTGTCCAACACGTATGCTGGACACCCCCAGATTCTCATGTGTCCCAAGCTGGGCTTGCGCCTTGTCCACAATTCTCTAGGGGTTTTGGGAATCGATTTGGATGACACCAGGTTTAGAATGTAAGCCGTTGTTTCCAAGGAGTAACCCCAGAACAATTTTGGCAAATCCGCATAACTCATCATTGATCTGACCATTTCTAAAAGTGTTCTGTTTCTTCATTCTGCAACCCCGTTTTGTTGAGGGATACCGGTGCGATCAATCGATGCAATGATCCATCCGTCGACGATGTAGTTCTAAAATTCATCGCTGAGGTATTCGCCCCCACGATCAAATCGTAGAAACTTGATACTCTTTTCCTTATGATTCTCTGCTTGAGCCTTAAATTCTTTGAATTTATCAAAGGTCTCAGATTTATGCTTCATTAGGAAAACTTACCCATAACGTGAGTAATCATCGATAAAGGTAACGAAATACTTGTAGCCTCCTCTAGCTTTGATTTGCATTGGACCACACACGTCAGTGTGAACTATTTCCAACACTTCTTTAGCTCTAAGCCCCTTGGATCCAAATGCCCTCTTGGTCATTTTACCCTCCAAACATGATTCGCAGGTTGGAAATGGTTCAATTCGAAGGGTCTCCAATGAACCATCTTGGACCAACCTTTGGATCCTATTTAGATTAATATGACCTAATCTTAGATGCAAAAGAAGTGTCTCGTTCACATTAGTTGAACGTTTTCTTTTAGCGCTTGAAATGGTCGATGTGTTACAGGATGCATTTTGTGAGTTGTGTGCACAGTTAATAGTATAGAGATTGTTCCGTAAAGTTTCATGACAGATAAACACATCGTTACGAAAAGCACTAACATGTTTATTAAAATGAACAGAATATCCATCAGCAAAAAGTTTAGAAACAAAAATAAGGTTTTTTTTGAAAAATAAGAACATAAAGAACATCTCTTAAAATCAAACTTCTGTCTTCAAAAGACAGGTGCACGTTTCCCACTGCTTAAGCTGCCACTCTCGTAGCTTCGCCATGAGGATCTCACTTCCACCAAGCTGCCGAGTCCGTTTGAACCCTTGTAAAGTGAAACAAACATGATCAGTGGATCTCGTATCCACTACCCACGAATGGTTAGCATACGCCGCTAAATAAGTTTCGACAACTAGTGCGTGAGAATTACCTTTCTTTCCATTCCGCTTGGGTTTGGAACAAGCCGACCTCCAATGTCCTTTTTCACCACAGTTGAAACATTTCCCCTTAGCTGATTTCTTCACGCCACCCCCTCCCTTCACCTTTCCTTTGCCCTTGGCAACATTTGAATTAGCTTGGCTTTTTGCCTTCTTCTTTTTCTTACCCCCTCTTGGCCTAGAAGAAGAAGATGTACCATTTGTCGCCAAGGTTTGGCTGCTCTCTCCTAATATTCCCTCTGCCGAGACTAAAGCTTGTAGCAGATCAGGCAGTTTGAACTTATGGTTGTTCGTTTGGTAGTTGAGCCTGAACTGCTCGAAGCCTTTTGGCAGGGAATGGAGTATGAAATCGATTTGGGTCTCGATATCATATTCAGCGCCAAGGATCTCAAGTTTATTTAGGTGAGCCATCATCTGGAGAGCGTGCTCCTTTACAGGCATTCCCTCCACCATCTTCATGGAGAGCATGCCTCTCATGGTGATCTGGCGCGCCACACGATTCTGATGTTGGAACATCGCTTTAAGATTTACCATGATGTCTGCAACAGTTTCAACATTTTGGTGTTGGTGTTGCAACACATCTGACATTGAAGCCAAGATGGTACACTTTGTCATTTTGTTGGAACGCTCCTAGTCAGCATAGTCTTTCTTATTCGTTTTGCTGGACTCATCAGTTGGCTTTTCTGGTTTGGGTGTAGTAAGAACCCAGTTATGATGTTGTGCGGTGAGGACAATAGTAAGTTTTCGATACCAATCAACAAAATTCTCTCCAATAATCAAATTGTCTTTCAGTAAATTGAACAGTGGATTAAAAGGTTGTGACATGATGAAACTAAAATAAAAATACATCTTGTGTCAATATCCGGATTAACACAAAGAAAATCACATAATTCGATCACATGAATCATATTAAAATCTCAAAAAAATATGAACATGTATCAGCCAACATCTTAAAACAGTTTAAATGAGCCACGTGGGTGGGTCATCATTTAAATCACATTTAAGCGAGTGTTACAAACAAAAAATTACAAACCTTTAATTAAAAAAAATTAATTAATAGTTGGAAAAAACTTGACCAATATAAAATTGACAGGGACTTCGGAGAAGTATATGCATATCAATTTTATACCTAAGTAATAATCATGATTAAATACAAAATTATTATTTCGTTTTGACCGAGCCTCTTGGGAGGGTCATCGTCGCCACTAGTAATAATTCACAATCATCATTTTGAGAATTTATTCATGTGAAAGCTTTCTTTTGGCCGTCCCTTAGGGGAATTTCTCCAAAAGAATTCACAAATAAATAAATCATGGAGGTCAAAATTAATTTGATTCAAAACCAAATTAATTATTAAAACATACTTAGTAATTTTTTAGTTTGAGATTTTTCACAAGCAATTCTCATGCAAACATAACAAAATACAACAATAAATCAAGTAAAGTAAAATAAACATATTGGGCACAAATTATCCAATTGTCATGGTTTAATTTTCCTTGTCTTGATCTTGAAGAAACTCCGCCTTGATTTCTCCCACTGCTCGCCTCGAAAAAATTTCGAATCGCCACGCCATACCAAGAATGGATGCACGTCTGATATCCACCGAACCACTTGGTTCGATGAGCCTTAGCGGCTATGCGTCGCTGGAGCAAAAAACCCCAGCGACCTTATTATTTATCCGGTTTTTCGCGCCGCGTGCCGCGGCGGCCTAGTGCCCTGGCGTTTAGAAACCCGACCCGGCACCCGGCAACGCGTCAAGTCCGTTCGGCGTGTGTTTCATGATGCACGTTCGACATGCACGTACCAGCAGATGGTTCCATATCCATTTTAGTTTCTCGTCTCCGTCTTCGTCTTCGATCAGGTTACAATTTATTTAACAAAAAAATAAATAAACCTAAATCTAGACTAGTCTATTATATTAAACGAATCAAATAGCCTAATCTACTCGTGGATTTTCTCACGAGAAAAACAATTTCGAACGAGTCAAATTAAAACCAAAACATACGCATGAAATTAAAACACATTAAATACCATGACAATTGGATACATGCAAAACAGATCTAACAATTCTACTATCCAATTTTCAATAAAATTTAATGGCCAACAAATTTAAATGACAATTTAAATACAGAGCTCGAAACCGAAGCTCTGATACTAGTTGTTGGGAAATACGGGGTGCCCGGATCTATTCGAGGTGTATTTAAATACATATTTAAATTATTCAATTAATTACTAATATGAATCAATCCTAAATTAATTCAACATAATAATTAAATAAGCAACAACAACATGCGTACACGTAATTCACGTAAATCCTAAGCATGCGGAATCTAGGAGTTACGAAATTACATACCTCTTGTAGAGACAACCGTTGAGACGATGGATCAACTCAAAGTGTCTTCTCAAATATGTCACAAGTCCACGAACGTAATCCGGTGGAAGGATTCTCACGAACGATTTTAATAAAGGAGAAAACTAAAAATATTTTCCACCACCTTTGTGGATTTCTAATTTTTCCAACACATGGAATTGTATTGGGGATGAAAAATTCATCCCCTATTTATAGGACTAAGGGGTTCAAAATTTTTGACCTAATTGGGTAATTGGAAAATTTCCTTGCTTCTTCCTCAAGATACAATCTTGAATATATCCAATATATTCTATTTCCCAAAATATCTCCCAACAAAATCTTCTCCGCCCTTCTTGTCCATTATTTTCGAAAAAGAACAAATAAAATAGGAAGGAACAAGATCTTTTTCCTTTCTTGAATTTATGTGATAAACTTGTATCTAAAGAATACTTATTCCATAAAATCTTTCCAAGAAAATCAAGAAAATCTTTTCCTCTCTTCTACTCATTATTTTCGAAATTAATTAGGGAAAAATAGGCAATACTATTTTCTTCTCATTTTCATTAATTGGACTCTAATTGGGCTATTTGAGGGGCCTTTAGGAGAATTAAGATTGGACCTCCAATGGGCTATGAATCTATAATATTAAGCCAAAATATTATTCAAGCCCATTAATATTAATTTACTCCACTATAAAATTAATATTGAACTATCCATCTTAATCCATATTACGATGCTACAATAATATGACTTCCGGTTATTATTTTCCGTGTTTAAGATTATGTAGTCCACTAATTAATTAAGCCACTGAAAAAGCTTTATATTAATTAATATATTTATCCTTGGAGTAAAGACGACTCAACATTATTATCCATACCGAAAATAAATTTCCACTTGGAAGATTTGGTATGATAAATCTTCTTAGCCCACGAAGGGGCAAATCAAGCAAGACGTGCTTGCACACGATTCTCCGTATTAAATCTTAGCAATCGTCATGTAACTAATAATATTGCCCAAGATATAAGGTATCGAATCACGTTGATTCTCTTCCCATCATAAGTCAAATCAATAGTTATTAATTTCACACGATCCTATTTAAGGGACAGAGATTAAAAAATAACGAACCACTGAGGTCTAATTCTTCTATATTCAGTGCTGAAGAATTTATCCTCCTATAGGTCCTATTCAGCGCATCATAATGCACTAGTATAATCTCTTGGTCAAGACAAGCCAATCTGAGCTTTACACTTCAACCTTTCACGATGGATTGTTCATTTCCATCTAGGTTGTGAATTTTGTACTTAGTTACGAGGAACTGTTAATTTGATCTTCCGTGATCTAGTATCTCCAAATTAACTACAATGCAACACATACTATTTATTGAACAGGTATCCAACAAATATATATATAACATTCATTCATATTTAATGCAACAGTGATAAATAATTTATTTTAGTAAATAAATAAGAAATTCAGTTTGGTTATACAAAGTAAAAAACATACTTTCCAGTATAACCCCAATAGTCTATGTTGATATCAGGACCCAAACAACCTAGTAACGAAATAGATGTATATTTGACTCCTTTGATAGAGGACTTGAAGCTCCTGTGGGATGAAGGTGTCGATGTGTATGATGCTTGTAGAAAGGAGAATTTCAACTTGAAAGTCATGCTGTTTGGAACTATCAATGACTTTCCCGCTTACGGGAACCTATTTGGATATAGTGTGAAGGGGACCGATGCATGTCCTTGTTGTACCAAGAAGACACATCACATTCGCTTGAGTCATTGTAGGAAGACCGTTTATATGGAACATAGGAGGTGGTTGGACCAAATGCATAAGTACATAACAATGGCCGATGCATTCGATGGCACAATCGAGACAGGTGAAGCACCACGTTTATTGTTAGGTTCGGATGTATTGAATGAGATGAAGAATATCAACACACATTACGGAAAGAGCTTCGCAAAGAGTGTCCCCACTAGCGGTTGGAAGAATGAATCAATTTTCTTTCAATTGCCCTATTGGAAAGAGCTGTATTTTAGACACTTCATTGATCTAATGCACGTTGAGAAGAACGTTTGTGCCAGCTTGCTCAATACCCTGCTAGCTGATAAGAAGTCCAAGGATGGTTACAATGCAAGAATGAATATAATTGATATGAGAATAAGAGCAGAACTAAAATCTGTGCCTAGAGAAAGGGGTAAACCGTTCTTACCTCCTGCTGCACACACCTTGTCCAACAATGAGAGAAAAGAGTTACTTCAGACACTAAAGGATGTGAAAGTACTAAAGGGTTATTCGTCCAACATACAGAGACTTGTATCAGATGATGACGTGAGACTGATGAATCTTGAAATCGCATGACTATCATGTCATCATGAAGACTTTCTTACCTATTGCAATACGTTCTATCTTGCCTGAAAATGTGCGAGACCATATTACTGGTCATTACTCGCCTAGGCCGCCTCCGCTCTATGAGGATAACCCTATGGTGGCCCCGTACTGGGAGGAGTTTGTACGTAAAGCTATGGATGATGATTTTCAGGTAAAATTCATCAATGTCATTTCCTCTATTCCTAATGCACAATGTTTTTTTTCAGTGTTTATCGTATTTTTATTACACTGTAGGATCAAAGTAAGAAAAATTGTGAACAAGCTAAGGCGATGGAGGCGCGATATCGTGGATCTTCCAAAGGTTGTGTACGCATAAGAGAAGATTTGGTGAGATCAAAATCCCAACTTTTAATTTTTTTTATATATTCACTTTTAATATATCTAATAAAGAGACACGTTCATCACTATCGTAGAAAGAAGAAAAAAAGAAAGCTGGAGAGTGTGCCCCTGTTGTTATAAGTTTCGAGTTATTTCAGGCTACCAGAAAGACTCGAAACGAGAATATTCCCGATCCCAGTACACAGCGTATCATTGAAGAAGCGGTAATCTATCCATTAATTTATCTTTAAATTACAAACTATTATTTCTAAACAAATAATTAAATAATAATCTTTTGTGATTAAGGAGCGCATATCTCAGACCATGACGCCTGACGACCTCCGCATTATCGGTACTGGTGATCTACTTGGACGGGCTATAGGTCGTCAGGAGCATCCCATCCGCTTACGAAGTACTGGATATGGCGTGACGAAGACTGGTCTTGCGGCCATGAATATGGTAGGTAGACTTTCATAACAGGTTTCCATGTTGGCGAAACAGGTGGAACTTTTGAGGTCCGAGAGAAGATCGAGTAACGGGGTGTCATCGAGTGGAGCAAGCTGTGAAAATAGTGTCGCTGATGCTATGTTTTCCGCTGATGCTAGGGATGACTTTATTGATACACTTCAAAACGTTTCTCAGGTATCAGATGTGTCTCGCATTTGTTTTAATTAAAGACTAGTATATTAAAATTTTCTAACTAAATATCTTATTCGAACAACCACCGACCTTTTGCTACCTTTATTTGGAGGATCCTACTCGGTTGCTGGCCACAGGAACGTTGCACAATAACTCATGTGGAATGATTCATGGTCGTCCCCTCACTCCTGGTTTCGTGAGGGTCACGCTCGATGTACTTGTAATCGGACAAGAGGATTCACCGGTGCCAAAACCAATAGATGATGCCGTCACAGTCGGAACAACGGTCGGTACTTCATCGAATGGCCGAGCAACTTGGTCTCTCTCACCATGAAGGTAAAATATATGTTATTAAAGTTCATTATCTTATTTGTCGTTCTAAATAATATTGCAAATTGATTGTAGAAACTGCCGATAGCACAAAAGGCTAAACAGAAATCACCACAAAAGGCTAAATAGAAATCAAGGGGTGTCGTAGACAGTCAGAGGGAGAGAACGAGGGAATCCACTATTGGTGTACGCAGACTTGGTTATCCCTTGCCTGGAGACTTAGATCACGACTTCACTGTACAGACTATGGTGAGCATGATGGTATCGTCCAATGTTTTCGATACCGTCACAGTTCTCATGATTGCTCACTTTCATCGGAATGCTTTTGAAGAATACATCGTTCCGGAGCATGTGCTTGAAGTCTTGAACGACGAGTGGTTGAGTGCAACCACCATAATCTTTTACCTCAGGTATGTGTTTACTAATTCTCAGTATTTACTTTCTATATAGTTTAATTTTCTTTTTAAATATTAATTAGCGTATGTTGGTTAAAGATATTTGGGTGAGGTATATCTCTCCAGAGATGTCCGAGCATGTGGAATGTATTCCTTCGTCTTATTGTGATAGAGCACAGACCATGGAGGGGATAGTTGAACATATGCTGAGTCATACTGGGAGTGACCATCTCATTTTTTGGCCAACAAATGTGGGGTGAGTACAATAAATATTTTGTTAAAATTTGTATTCATAATATAATATTTGCACATATGTTAAATTTGCAGTTAATTTTAATATTCTTAATATGATATAGGGAACATTTGGTGCTGGTTGCCATAAACATGAATACATTAAGTGTGTATTTTATGGACCCAGCTGTGGATGGGGTGGTTGCAAATCGCCCTGATCTCATGTCACATATGGAAGTGTAAGTTCATTTTTAATATTCTAATATAATGATTTGTTTTACTTTTAGAATTATGCATATTTAATCTATTTTTTATTTTTTAATTATAATAATAATAGTGTGATGAAGATGTATCGGAGTCGCCTTCTGAATCAAGGCTCAAGATCTAATTTAAGTAAAGTGAGTTGGACAAACATTAAGGTAAATTTAATTTAGTAAATTATCAAATTAATAGAAAATAATCATAATTGTAATACGTGATTATAATTGCTAATCAACGGGTTCCGAGGCAACGAGATGGTGATCATTGTGAACATTTTGTGTGTTCTTTACATTGAAGATATAATCGCACTTCTTGAACGATCATTCCCCACAATGTAAGTCAATTTATCGATTTATTTAAATTATTATTGATTGAATAAAAAATCATACTATATATCTAACTATATTGATTGATCGTTGTTTTGCGGTTTTGTACATGAACGTCCGCTCAAGTCTTACTCCAACAAAAGAATGGAGAAATGGAAAAAGAGATTGAATGGGTACTTTTACAATCGATTCTTGTATAATTATCAAGTGGTATAACTTTTGGTAGCATGTAATTAACTTATATATTTGTGATGATATTTCATGTTTTTGGTGTATTGGACATATGTTTATGATGTGTATGTTTATTTATTTCATGATGTGTATGTTTATTTATTTGATGTTTTGGTATTGGATGTATATATATATTATAGTGGTATAAGTTTTGATTTTTGGTTTTGGTTTTGTATAAACAAGATTTTTAAAATATAAAATAATTATAAAAAAAAATTGTTATTGGACAGACCGCTGTCCAAGGGAGTAGTTTGAATTTTGATTTGAAAACCCATTTGTCTAAGGGTGGGTCTTAGATCATGTTCAAAACCGATGTCTAAGTCTTTTTTATAGACAACGGTTTTTTAACAGCTGTCTAAGCTTAGACAGCTGTTACTTGGATAACTCTTATAACCGCTGTACAAGGTCATTTTTAACAGCTGTGCAAAGCCAAATCTGTATTAGAGAAAATGATTTTATCCTTGTTTAGTGTCTGTTTACAAACTCAGCCAAGTTGGGTAGACGTACCTTTTTTCTTTTTAAAAAAATAAGTCGAGTCTTAGCTTTAAAAAAAATGTTTATATCCTTCCACTTGGGTTTACAAACATGCACTTAAAAAGCTGAGACTGAAAATTGTCAAATTTCGTCTAATAGATTGATACTCACCCGTTAGCCTCAAATTTATAGGACTTTGAGCTAAAATACATGACAACACTATCGAGGTGCGACAAAAATAAATACACAAATCTACCCTACTAATTCATAGTAATGTCAAGCAAGGGGTCGGGGAGGGGGGGTTTAATTGGATTTTTATAACTACTAAATAAAACAGTAAATCACTTACGAACTAACAATTACTTCCTCCGTCCCCCAAAAGTATGCTCAGATGGCAGAAACATGTTTTACGGAATGGTAGATTAAGTACGTCTATGGACACAATTTTTTATATCTTCATAGTCCAACGAACACTTAATTACTCAAGTTATCATTATACTTTACTCACATTTAATAATGTAATTCATAAATGGACTTAATCTATCTTTCCGTAAAACATGTTTAAACCCTCTGAACATACTTTTGGGGGACGGAGGTAGTATTTCAAAAGAGGTAATTCAATAATAAACTAGCATTTCAATTCACAGTTCATTCATCCCTCGACTTAATGCTATTAATTGACAGTAACATTTACTCTAATTATCTTAGTCAACAAGCTCTGGCTACCGATTTTTATCCCTTAATTATACTCAATTGAAATAAACTCTCCAACGATTCTTTCTAACTGAACAATCTAGATACGATCTAAATTTAATTCAGTCAGAAGCATTAAACACTAGGATAAATGACATACAAATTCCCGAATACGCAAGCTCGATTCGAAAGAACCCGGTTTAAATCACCCTAGTAAATTACTAGTTGCTACCAATTGCCGTAAATCTGCAACAATTACAAATTACAAATTTACGAACTAGCATACATACAAGAATAATCTAACCTAGGTGGCCAAACCAAATTAAACATCCAAGTATGTTGAAAGTTAAATTAGATGAAATAAACAAATATCCCAAAATAAATATTATAAACGTCTCAAATCAAATAATTAATATGCATTAAAATACAAGTTCAGAAATCATTGAAATTGGAATAAATAGTCTAGACTCTTAATAGGCATGATTAAAACGCTAAAGTTTAAATATGAAAATAACAAAAATAAGAACAAACTCAAACAATCTTCTTCAGCGTCCTACTGCCGTGAGCTCCTTGCTTCCAAAAGTGGCGTGCGCTACTTGCTTATGGGAATTAACGTGAGACCTCCCGAATGTGGCTTCCCTCTTTATAATATGTGATATGCACCGCCAATAATAAATCCCCCAACATACCAATCAATCTTTACAAATATATCCTCAAGATCCCAATGTACATGAACGTGAGTCATCCTTTTTGGACCAACTCAAAGATGCACCTTCTAGAAGTAGTACACCAAAATCTTTCTGTACGCGCATTTCTTTCCTTTCTTCATCTCAAACTTGGGCCTTTGCAACACAAAATTTTGCCCCATAACTTTAATTCCTGCTCGGGCTTCTTATCTCAAAACAATATACCACAAGAAACACCTAAACACACCCAAAAAAACACAAGAATCGATCAAATGTGGAATAGTACCATCAAAACTCACAGAAGTAATTAATCGTATCATCTTAACATAAATGAGTCCAATAAATTGTACTCTAATATATTAAAAACATGCCTAATTTACTGCTTACCAATACACAAATTCTGGCTAGGAAAAATTAGTCATAATCCTTCATTTTTTCGATTTGAACGGGCTGATCTTACAGACTAAGACCATTAATTTTAACATCTTTAAACACCATGACTACACACAAGTTTTTTAGTGTGATATTGGTTTTCCTTTTGTTGCTGAGAAAAAGTTGTCGGTCCAAAAACAAAAAGAAAGTCAAATACCGATTACAGTTATTGAAGCAACAATCGTCAATGAAATTGTCGATAGTGAAAAAATTATGTCATCGCTAAACGTTATTGGTGTAGTAATTATTATTGACTGTAGGTACATATATCATATAAAGAATTGACCGATCATATTACTTTACTTTACCTATCGCAAGTTGACATGAAATTTGAAACCTCCAAGTCTCGAACCACCACATGTGCATTGCCAAATTGTGTGTGTTACATATGAATCTTTCCAATGTGACGACATGTTCGCCTGGCTATAGAAACTAGTTAGTTGTTGACGAAAGCATAGGAGTGCTATTATGAATTGTGATCGTGCATAGGTTATAAAAAGTGTGGACCGCAATGAGCAATTATATGCGTCACTAGAATGACGCTTGATGACGTTGTCTTTTCTTCAAGTTAGAGTATAATGGTTCACCACCAATCGAGTAATCTCGTGACAGATCAACAAAATTGATGTCTATATACATCTTTTCATAAACTATGCATGCATGTTTTAATGCAACACATTATATGCATAAGGCTTAATTGTAAATAAAATCACGATCTTTTTCAAAATTACAATATAATCTAAACTTTTTAATTTTGGTAAATAAAACCTTACTTTCACAATTTTTTGCAATTCGAGCTTACATACAGTATATCTCTTGAGTTTTGACTGTGAATAACATGGTTTCCAGCGTAAAAAAAAATTGCAAAGGTGAAGAGATATACGTCTTGTAAACTCTACTATTGTAGGTTGATTGTCACGTCATTCACGATCAAGAAATATAACTTTTTTTACAACAATCAATAAATATAGCTTATGTAAGCTCGAAATGCAAAAAATTATAAAAATGTGATTTTATTTATTAAAATATTTTTTTATTAAATTATTATTTAAAAAATTATCGTAATTTTATTCGCAATTAAACTCATGCACAACAATGATCAATTTCATACTATTGAACATTTACTTTGGGGTTGAATAAAAATATAAATTAAATTATATAGTCAAAAAATCTAAAAGTATTTAAATAAATTATGAAATTATTTAAATTAACATAAAACCATCTTTAGAATTTGAAATACTATTTGACACATCCAAAATAATCAATTAAAATGTAAAATTGTTTGATAAATTTGGAAAAAAAACCTAATAAAATCTTACCATCCAAAACTATTACGGAACTAAAAAATCATTAAGATATAATTAAAAAAAATCAAATAGCAAAATAAAGAGAGACGTTTGTTTTGAAATAAAAAGAAGCCCAAATTGCAACTTTGGAGAGGCACATTTAGAAAGCCCACATCTAGGCAGGCCCACTCACACTCCTAAATCATTCTTTGTTTAAAAAATGGAAATCACTTTCCAATTCTTTTATATATGAAGGCTAATTTGTTGAATCTAGCTTGATTGCTCTTAGAGAATGCGTTAGGAACTGTTTGCCCTTTTTCTATTTTCCGTTCATATCCTGAAAAGTAGGTTCTGGAAATCAAGCTGTATGAACTTATTCTGGGGTTTGATTTATTTGCAGATAATTGGTAGTTTTTTTTTTTTTTTTAAACAAACCAAATTAGTTATCATTATCGAACGAGCAAATGGTGTCAGGAAGCTCAACCACAAAATTCGGAGGATCGACCCAACAAAAAGAGTTCTCATGTAAACGAGAAGCTCTTGCAAATTCGTGTGCCCAATTATTGGCACCCATTTTCACAAAGTTTAACGAGCGAGTAAAGAGTATTATCCCGAAGAATAGACTTACAAGCCATAATAAAATCAGCAAAAATGGAAAGATAAGAACTCGAAGAGTAGACAACATCGACAACCACCTTCGCATCACCTTCAACCATAACTTTCGCTAATCCCAAATTCTTACACCAGGAAAGGGCCTCATAAAATCCCATAGCTTCCCCCACATCCACATCAACACAACCCCGGAAAAGAATCGACCTACCCATGACAAACCCACCATGATCATCTCTAATAACTATCCCAATACCCCAACGTTGCTCGGTCGAAAAAAATGCAGCATCAACATTAAGCTTCCAATATCCCACTGGTGGCAGGTTCCATGCTTCACAAACCCATCGCCGACGAGAACTTCCACCATCAACGGAGGCTGCTCGCAAATTAAACCATTCCGACAACAACTCGGCCGATGCATGTAACGCCGCAACTGTCGACCTGCAACTTTCTTCCCAAACCTTAGAATTCCTCTCCTTCCACAGTTGCCAGACAACCATGGCGAAACGAAAAGAGATATCAGAATTCGCGTTGCTAACCATCCGCAAAATTAGCTCTGTACAACTCTCGACTTGTTCCATGACCGAATCCAACTCATGAGATAAACCAGACCCCTGCCAACATTGCTGTGCATAGGCGCAACCGAAGAACAGTTGCCTCAAGCCACGCCCTGGAGTAATAGGACCCACCGCATCCCCGTTCACCTTAATAGAGTACCGAACCGAGCGGACACATAACATCATCCAACCCACCCATGTATCCGAAAACCCCATCTTCCCAAGTATTCTCTCCAAGTATGTCCAATCCACCCGATCATACTTATATCAATTTTGATCGCAACATCCCCAACCCGACCACGCCTCTTATTCTTCATGTGTGAATAGCCTCAAAGGCTATAATAATATTGTCTTGAATCGCCCTACCAGATACAAAAGCCGATTGGGCCCTATCCACCAATCCTGGAAGAACACCTTTGAGACGATTACACAACACTTTAGAGAGGATTTTGTAGATAACATTACAAAGTGAAATGGGACGAACGTCTCGAATAGATTGGGGGTTATCAACTTTTGGAATAAGGACCACATTTGTGTCATTCAGCCCCATAGGGAAGCGTTACAATTATCGAATCTTACTTCTCAATGACAAGGAAGTTTAAATTTAATTATTGTATTCATACTTCAATTGGTACATAATTTTCTTTGATTAGAAGTAAAATTAATTTCCTAGTGGAAAGATGCGCCTCTGTGATGTTCATGAGAGAAGAAAACCACCAAATCCCAAAATATTTCAAACGATTAATTATCAGCTTATAATACAAATCCCTATTGCCTTCAGACTAATTTCTTTTAACAGATCGAAAGCAATCAGGGAAATTGGGCCTCAGAATATGGATCCATTGTGGGCTTGTAAGTTGATAATTCCACTTGGGCTTTAATCTATAAAGTATTTGATATTCCTGTCTAACTAATCCTTCTCTTTGTGAAATTGAGACGGTATCATATATGAAACGGTGTACAAATTAGTACAATTTAACACTCTTTCTTTCCAAAGTGTTAAAACGTCAATGCTCAAATTATATACTCTCTCCGTCCCGGTGTAATTGTCTCGTTTTTTATTGTTGTTTTGTTTAAGGAATAATAATAAAATAATAAAAATAAAGGGTATTTTTGGGTATTGGGAGAGAGGAAAAATGTATGTGAAGTAATGGTGTGGCGTTTTTGTAATATTGTGTGAAAAGTGAGGATAAAAATTATGGGTAGTTGAGCTAGTTTTTCCTTTTATGGAATGAGAAAGTTATAGTGAGACGTCTATAAAAAAAAACGAGACAATTATAGTGGGACGAAGGGAGTATGCTTCATCTCACCGTGAGACTGTATCACAAAAGTGTGCCTCGATGCTTGATTCAAATTTATCTATGAGAATGATGATATGAGAATGATCATAATAGTGAATAACAATGAGAATAATTGTTGCAATTTTACTGTATTCAATAGCGGAGCCAGAAATTTCGCTGAGGGGGCCCAATTTATAATGACAAAAATTCGTATGAGACGGAGTGCAAACTAATACAAATCAACACTCATTCTTTCTAAAGTGTTATAACGATATGTCCAGCCCAAAGTATATTATGTCTAACCGTGAGACGATCTTACGCAAGTGTGTCTCGTTTATAATAGAGCATGACTAAATGCACTTTCAATTTTTTTATATATACTCAAAATAAAATAAAAAAATGTATTTTCTGAAAATTGAAGAATTTGCCTTACATATTTATGCTGTAACGTACTTGAAAATCTACCATTTGGGCCTGTATTAATTAACAATTTCAACACTAACACCAGATTGGGCTTTAACTATGTAATTATTCATCAAATCAGGTACTCTTGTTTCCGTTCTCATACCATCTTCGCCAAGGTTGAATGATTTTGTCTGACTCTTTGAAATCATAGTCGTTTCTTGGCTAAACTGTTTCCAAAATGTACACCTACAGTCTAGCTGTTCGTTTCCTATTTTAGAAGTTGAACAAGTAATAAAAGATTCAACCTGAAAGTACTAGTTTCCTCTGGGACAGTTTCATGGACTTTTAAAGCCCACTTGGTTCGGGGTAATGAGGGTGGATAATGAGAAAAAAAATAAAAAAATAAATATTGATCAATTTTGGAATCAAATATCGAATTATAAAAAAAATATATAATATAAAAATTAAAAATAAAATGCTAAAAAGTTGTTTGAGTTCAAATTTGAGGAGCAAATTTGCCACCAACTTGGCACTTGTGGTATTTTGAGTCCAAATTTGAATCTCCATTGAAAGGTCAAAATGGTAACAAATTGAATTTGAGTCAAAATATATCACTTCTTTGAAGATGGTCTAAGGGGTGGAAATTCGTGACACAATAACAACACGATAAGACTAAATACAAACATTATGTGAAAATAATTCATGTTAAAAAGATACGAACAAATAATTGAAATAAAAAATTATACGATATAATACGGCGAACATGATAAGAAAAATACAAATTTCCAGTAAAATTAAAATATCAAGTCACATATATAGTTAAGACTTTTTCTGATTTTAACAGATCGATAAGAAAATCGACGCGACACGAAAATTTAATGCGGATTACACTAATCCACAAATTTCTGCAGTATCTTATATTTAGTACACCTGAAGCAAATATAATATGAGCTTAATTTGATATTGACATGATCGATTATGATTATTACTTCCCAATGATTTCATCTCTCCTGCTTATAATTGTCGGCACACACCATGTGGAACCAGCTTGAGCTTCCACTACAACCACCACAAGATTTACAAGTTTGAAAATAGATCTGCTTCAGATTGAGTGATTTTACTGTACATGTTACTTTCCAAAAAGTTATAGGAGATAAGACATGTAATTTGGTATATGTTAATTCATTCTAATTTAATTTGATGTAATGCTTTCTCTCTCGTTCTATAACTAGCTTTACTTTTTTTTTTTGGAGTAACTAGCTTTACTAATCTAATTGGAATGCACATTTGAGTGCATAATCTTTGACATTTTGCTTTTGGCTGATCTATTGATGATCATCTTTGACTTATTAAGTCTACATGTTAATTTTATAGGCAAAACGTTTGACATTCTCGTGTTTCCTCGTGTTAACAGTCATGATATTTTTTGAGAAGTCTACTTACTAGCTAGTAGCAGTTCCATTTGTGATCTATTTGGAAAGTGGTAAGGTATACATAGTTGAGAATATCGTAGGCTGTCAGCTTTAGCGGATTGGATCCGTAGTGCTTCTTAGAGGTGGATTTAGGGTGTGTTTTGAAACACTTAAAACAGCTTTCAGAAGCATTTATTTTCAAAAGCTGTGAGAGGGAGCTTTGAAAATAAGTGATTCTGGAAGCTGCTTTAAGTGTTTCAAAACACCCCTTAGTATGGTGACATGGAGTACAATTGTACCTTCAATTTCAAATGTTTTTTAAGTGCGTATTACCTAAAAAATTGCCAAAATTAAAATTACTGAACTGTTTAATCGTGTTATCTTTAATTTACTTCTTATTTTGTTTCGATTCTCACTATCCTTTCTTTTTCCCCTTTCACAGCCCCTCGTGGCACAATGCACGAGTGAGGGAAGTGTCAAGAAATTAAATAATGAATTGATTTCCTATCTCTCTATAAATTCAGACTTTACGACGAGATATAATTCTTTTATTAGGGCATGTAATAAATATATTTTTCCATTCAGTATGTCTATGCAATTGAGGTTGAGAAATATAGCATGAATGATCAATTATAAAATGATTAATATTTGGTCACTTCCATTGAGAAGGATGTTCCTACAAATTCCAGATGATAATGTATTTATGTCATAGTTCGATTCTAAAAAATAAAGACTATCTGGATGTAATTGTAATTATAATTTTATTTGAACTCAATTTAATATATTTCTTCTTCTCATATTTTATTTGACTTTATCCTGAGTCAAGTCACTGTAGTCGTGCAAGTTGGCCACGTTTTTTTTGGGAGGAAGAAATGTGATGAAGATCCATATATGTAGCTACTGTGCATAATGCCAAACTAACCTGTTTAACTAGTCAAACCCATGATCCATTCATATCATATACTACTCGGGTCCCAAATCAGTTTTCACAGTTAATTTTTACACGTGTTTTTGCGAACAAATTTTGTATTAGTAATTGAAATGATAAAGTGACTTTTAAGGAGTGGTATGATAGATGAGTCTCTTATATATCATACATCTCCTTAAAATTCACTTTATAATTTCAATTACCAATACAAAAATCGCACACAAAAACACGCGTAAAAATTAACCGTAAAAATTGATTTGGGACGGAGGGCATATATTACAATTCCACCATCTTTTAGTTGTCGTTTCAATGGATGCACGCTTTTGCATGTAACAGGACGCATCACTTGCTTTCTTTGCTCACTACAGTTGCATGGATGAGACTAAAAAACACAACACCTAAATAATTAATTAAATTTAGGGTCAATTTTGTTTAGGAAATAAATGGCCGAGTGTTAACATATATAGGATTTATATAGGTATTTGAAGAAAAGGAGAGGTCGAAATCATTGAAAACATAGGATTTAGATTGCAATAAAGAAGGGCAGTGCACTACACGTGGTGGCTGCTACCTTAAGTGCCAACTCATTACTCACTATCACTATATATATACATGCTGCGCCTCGAATGTTACCAGCAATAACAATAGTACTACATTTTATTCTATATCTATATATACTCTTAAACAGGGACAGATCCCGGTTTTCAGTCAAAGTGGACAATTACTTTTTATTAGATAAAAAATTGTGTGGCACAATCTTATATGTACATTATTGGAGGTATATATAAATTAATTAACAATTGCTCCGTGTTACCGTGCAGATTTCTCGCATATCTAATCTTTTTATTATTGTATAGTTAGTCCTTCAAAAATTGCAATGAGTCCTTACTTGGTCTTATTTCTATCTTTAAATATAATAATGAGGCGAGAGAAAATTGAAAGCCATATTGGATACAAAATTTAGACAAAGTATAGGGTGAACAAGTTTCACGGTGAAACTGGTTTAGGAGTGTGACTTATATAACTAAAGAGTGTGACTTATATAACTGAAGAGTGTGACTTTTTACTATAAAGAGTATTACTCATAAAAATGAAGGGTGTAATAAATATTACAGCAAAAAGTGTGGTCGTGATAACTGAAGAGTGTGACCTATATTACTAAAGAGTGTAATCGTGATAACTGAAGAGTGTGACCTATATTACTAAAGAGTGTAATCGTGATAACTGAAATGTAAAAATAAATCAGTTTCACGGTGTTTTCACAAAGATACCAACTCCAAAATTTAAGAGGGCTTAGAGTGTAAAAAAACACGTGTTTTAAGTCTAATTAATAGATATCAACACTTATATAATAATAATTTTTTACACACACATATATATAGCTAAACAATAAAAATAATTACACATATTAATATAATTATACACATATATTCTCATATATATATATATATATTTATTTTTATTTTTTTAAAATTTATTTTGGGAGACTGCTGCCACCTTTAGCCCCCCTTGTATCCGCCGTTATCTTTACGGGTGTGACAACATACTTATAAATGGCGTTGTTATTTGTTATGTTGTAGATGGAGCTGTATGAATGTGACAGTATTGTCCTCTCACTATGTAAAACGTAAAAGAGTTCTGCAAGTCTGTTCATCTTATTTTTTGCGACTGCATATAATATGTATGCTAATGATTAATCATTTTACAAGTTGACCTGCGCCCTTCGATGGGACATTGCCTAATATTAATTTCACTAGCAGCTGATCATTCAAAAGTTAAATCATCCTCCCCCATTTTCTAATTATGCTGAGAACTAAAACAAATTTTATAAAAAAATAGATTAAATATATTTATGTACATAATTTTTTTATCTTCATTAACAATCACTTAATTATTTAAATTAATTATTATTATACTTTACTCACACTTAATTATATTATTCATATTTATAAATAAATTTAATCTACCTTTTTTAAAAATTTATTTCAACCCTTTAAACATACTTTTGGAAGGACCGAATACGTTTATAGTTTTTCACATAAACTAATTTTGTTTAGGAGGGATGTATGTCTTATCCCGAGTAATACTCATTGTGTAAGTCATAGGACAAAAATTAAATTTAAAAATTAAAAAGACTAAAATAAAAAAATAGTAAAATTATATGAACGAAAAAACTTCCAAATATATATATATATATATATATATATATATAATGATTAATCATTTTATAAGTTGACTTGCGTCCTGCGATGGAACATTTCACAATCAACGATTTGCCTAATATTATTTCAGCAGCAGCTTATCGTTAAAAAATTAAATCATATTATTAGTCAAATTTTGTATGCATCCAGATGTATCGTGCACTAATAGTGTATTTTAGAATTATACAATATATTATATTAAAATATGCAATTTGTTTGTACTAAACCGTGCAATTATTAATATGAAAAAATAATTTCACGGTTAAGTATAAATAAGTTGCATCTTTCAGCATAAAAAGTTGCATTATTCTAAGACGCACTATAAATGTCTGATCTTGACTTGGATCACATAAACTCACTCCATAGTATTTCATGTTTCGTCTTTGTTGAGAGGCATATCGCGAGGTCCATCGGACCTAGGATATCCTGTGATGGAGAAGATGGAATTTTATCAAGGCAAACACCTCGCTGATTGTCGGAAGGAACATTAAGACCCAAGTCAGCGATGAACGATCAAAATGACCTCGAGGACCTCAGACTGACATAAATGCAGAGCATTAACTACGATCGATGGATGTCGATGGATCGCACCGAAAAAATCTTCTAAAAATAGGTTAGGGTCAGAGATAAAGCGGAAAAGGACGATTATGACTGAAAGATCGAAGTACTTAAACGACTAATTCCCTGCAAATCCAGGAATTATCTTGGGCGAAGTCCCAGCGAGGTGTCCGAGGTCGACTTGCCTCGGGCGACCTCCCGCAACCTCAGAGGCAAATCACATCAATCTTGTAGCATTTAATGTTTCGCAGAGTAACTTTCGGCTGATTGTACATGTAAACCGGGAGAGTGAACTCCACTCTCCCAAACACTATAAATAGGGCTCATTTATGACCCAAATGACTAGAGAATTCATACCATACCAAACCTCTTGCAAATTTACTTTTTGCATTAAAGACTTAACACTTATTCTCTACTCAATCATGAACAATTAAACACAACTCTTATCTCATAATTACTTATTTGTGTCACCAAGATCCTAAGCCACATTCAAATCCCTAATATCGATATTTTGGTGCACAACAATAGGCGCTAGAAGGAGGGTGCTCTTTAAGAAATTTAGAGCTAAAGTATTAGTGTTTTCTCATTGGAGTATTCCTCGTGAATCTTCGGTCAAAAATCCTTTCACACCTTCGAAATCATCCTCAAGCCTTGAACATGTCTCAAGCAACTCTCATCTCGAAAAGCGGAGCCAAGTCGAGACGCGTTAAGATTCGGGCGGATCGGTCCGGCCGTGACAAGCCGCCAAAGAATCATAAAAAGTCGAGGGCCCTGTTGGGGTTATACGTGAAAGTATGTTTTTACTTTGTATAACCTATGTATTAAACACTTATTTACTTAAATAAATTATTTATCACTGTTGCTTTAAATATGATTGAATGTTATATATATTTATTGCAAACCTTTCATAGCACACGTTACATTGTAGTTAGCATTGGTGATACGAATCCGAAGATCACGTTAGCGATTGCCTTGTAAACGAGTGCATGTTTCACAACTTAGATAGATCCGAACAATCTATTGGTAGAAGTTGATGTGTAAGGCTCAGATTGGCTTGTCTTGACCAAGAGATTAAACTAGTGCATTCGATCTTGTTGAGCCGGACCAGAGAGAGGATAAACTCATTCGCACTGACTTAAGGGATGAAGAGTTAGACCTCAGTGAATGTTGATTTCTTAATCTCTGTCACTTAATAAGGACTATGTGTGATTAGTAGTTATTGCTTTGACTTTTAAATGGGAAGAAAATCACTACGACTTCGATACCTTATATCTTGGGCAATAATAGTAATTGCACGACAATTGCTAAATTAATACAGAGAATCGTGTCCTTGCAATGTCTTGGGTAATTGGTCCCCTTGGTGGGCCCGAAACCTTTATCATACCAAATCTTGCAAGTTGAATTAATTTTTCGGTATGGATAATAAAGATGGGTTGTCCCTACTCCAAGGATAAAAATATTAATTAATATAAAGCTTTTCAGTGGCTTAATTAATTAATGGACTAAATAATCTTAAACACGTGAAATAATGACCGGGAGCCATATTACCGTAATATGGGTTAAGTTGGATAGTGCAATATTAATTATATAGTGACATTAATTAATATTAATGGGCTGAATTATATTGTGGCTCAATATTGGAATTCAGAAGCCCATTGGAAGATCCATCTTAATTCTCCTAAAGGCCCCTCAAGTAGCCCAATTAGAGTCCAATAAATAAAAGGTGCTTAAAATAAAATAAATTATTGTTACATTATATTTCCTTAATTTTTTCGAAAATATTAAAGAAAAGAGGGAGAAGGATTTTATTAAAAATATTTTATGGAAAGGAGATAATGTATTCTTGGAATATAAGATTATCCCATAAATTCAAGAAATCTCCCACTTGACTTCTTTAAAAGGAATTTTCAAAAATTGAAGGACAATAATAGGAAGAAGGATTTTCTTAATTTTATTGGAAAGATTTTTATGGAAAAAGATATGTATTCTAGGAATACAAGAATATCTCATAAATTCAAGAAAGATCAAATCTTGAAAGATCCCCTATTATTTTCGAAAATATTAGGCTAAATAAGGGTATGAGATTTTTGTGGAAAAATACACATGGAAAGAAGAATATATGGGAGATATTCAAGATTTCTTGGAGATCAAGAAAAGATCTTTCCTAATCCCTTTTTGGCTGAAATTTTCGTCCACCCCCTCACTTATAAATAGGGGATGAATTTTTCATCCCCAACGAGTGTTCCATGTGTTGGAAATATTAGAAATCCACAAAGGTGGTGCAACAATTTTTATTTTTCCTTTGTTTTATAAATCGTTCATTGGAGAACCTTCCACCGGGGTTATTGGACGAGGACTTGAGAATACTTGAGAAGGACTTTTGGTGGGTATCCAGATACTTGATCATGTCTTTCTCAGATCGTCTCTCCAACGGGTACGTTTACGTAAACTCCTAGAAATTCCGCATGCTAGGATCTTTTACGTGAAATATTATTTGCATGTCATTGTTGGATTAATTATTATTTGAATTCACTTAAGTTAATTCATGCTAGTAATAATTGTTAATTTAAATTTGTGTTTATGAGGTCATCTCGATAGATCCTGGCATATGTTATCCCAACAACTGGTATCAGAGCCCTGGTTCAAGCTCTGATCTTTTAAACTGTAATTTAAATTGTTGTTCATTAAAATTGAAATTGGATAGTAGAACTGTTAAATCTGCTTTGCAGGTATCCAATTGTCATGGTATTTTAATGTGCTTATTTACATGAAACTAGTTTATTGGTTTTTAATTTGATTCGTACGAATTCATTTTGCCTCGTGAGAAAATCCATGAGTAGATTAGGATTTGTTTGATTTGTTCAATGTAATAGACTAGTCTAGATCTAGGATTATTTATTTTTTGTAAATAAATTGTAACCGGATCGAGAACGAAGACGGAGACGGAGAATTAAAGACGGATCCAAAACCGTGCGCAGGCAGCGTGCATCACGCAAAATGTGCCAAGGGAGGCACGCGCGCGACGCGGACGCTTGCAGGCACGATGGGGTGTGGGGCGCAGTCGGGAGCCGAGCGCCAGGCGGGATCGGATGCACAAGCACGCGCACGGTGCTAGGCGGTCACGTGCACGGTGCTGGGTGGTCGCGCGCACGGCTTCAGGCAGGCGCTCGCACGGCGTTGGGCGCCTGGTCGAGACGGCCGATTGGGATGTGGGCGACATCTTGGCTGCGTGCTGTTCGATGTGGCCGGACGATGGGTGCCTATGCCCAGAGCCTCCGGGCGTAGGCGTAGGAATCAGACGTCGTCAAATTTTAAAGAATTGTTGTGGATTCAGTGGGAGCTTTTCGAGATGAACGAAGAAGGCAAAAGAAGAGACGATTTCTCAAGATCAAGACTTGGAATTTAAACCATGACAATTGGATATATGTGCCCAACTTGATTTATTTTGTCTTGATGCTTGTTTTAAGTTCGTGCAATTTTATTTGTTTAAACATGTTTGCATGATTTAGAATTGTCTAAAGAAAATCTCACTTTCAAAAATTACTAAGTATGTTTCATTGACAAATTTTATTCTGGATAATAAAATTACGTCAAATTTGACCTCCATGATTTATTTATTTGTGAATTCTTTTGGAGAAATTTCCCCCACGGAACGACCAAAAGATGGTTTTCACATGAATAAATTCTCAAAATGATGATTGTGAATTATTATTAGTGACAACGATGACCCTCCCCATGAGGCTCGTACAAAGCGATGTAATAATTCTGTATTTAATCATGGTTATTACTTAGGTATAAAATTGATATGCATATACTTCCCCGAAGTCCCTGTCAATTTTATATTGGTTAAGTGGGAGCCAACTATTAATTTTGAATTAAAGGTTTGTAGCTGTTCTTATTTGTAACCTGCTTGAATGTGTTTAAATAGACAGTTCACCCCACGTGACCTATTTAAACTGTTTTGAGATGTCGGCTGATGCATGTTCATATTGTTTTGAGATTTTGATATGAATAATGTGATCGAATTATGTGATAATTTTATGTTTGCACAATTGTTATTTATTTCAGTTCAGCATGTCGCAACCTTTTAATCCACTGTTAATATACTTAAAGTGAATAGAATTGTATAGGAAACTATGTTGATTGGAAACGAAAAGTTATGATTATCCTAACTGCACAAAAACACAAGCGAATTCTTGACACACAAAAACCAGATGAGCCAACTGACGAGTCAAAAATGCGGGACTTGTCAAATCACCTTGCGAGAGATGTTGTCGCTGAAAATGGTGGAGGGCAACCCCATAAGGGATTACGTTCTCAAAATAGATGGCCCATCTGAACAAACTTGAGGTTCTGGGTGGAGATTATGATCTGGAGACCCAGATCAATTTGGTACTCCACTCTCTGCCCAAAAGTTTTGAGCACTTTGGCCTCGCTAGCTGATTTGTTGCAAGCTTTGGTCACGGCAGAGACGTTGATGAGGCACCAAAC